>SNQJ01S0053358.1:21006-63660 GCA_010110895.2 Picea sitchensis
GTTTACATATGATACTAAATAGTTGGTAACACCATTCCTGAGAATTGGAATCTCTTTCATATTCAATTATTGGACATTTCAAGGTCACACGATAAATAATTATTTATCTTTCTGTCGTTATAAACTCACTCCAGAATATCAAACACTTCCTTGAATTTCTTTAGAAAGTATTATGCTTGCTTTTGTCATAGTTTTACACTTGAAAAAGGTTAAGATGAGCTCATACAAATACAGAGAGATGAATTTAGGTTAGTACTGCTGATCAATGAGAGGTTAGAAGGTGATCAATGAGAGGATGATTGCATTAATTAGCTTTGATTGTTTCTGTGTCATTGTTTCAATTGTATTTTCTTAGTATTTATTAGTTTAAAATCTTTAAACATTAAAAGAACAAAAAGATTTATGTTTTTACTTTATCTTATTTTGAAACATTATTATGAACATTCATTTTCACAAGATTTCAAGTAAGCCTTGTAAATTGTATATAGATTGTTTATAATCATTTGTATATTCACGTTTTTTTTAATAAACATTAGTAAGTAATATATCATTTGTTAGAATCATAGCTTTAGATTAGTTTATTTATTTTAATGGTTTTAGGACTTTAGTTGGTTAACGGAGACATTAAACCTATCGGGTCAGATCATACCAAACGACTTGGGTTAATTAGACAACCTCGGTCTGGATCTAACCTTCCAGTTGACGGTGTGTCAATTATGCCCGTCAACAGGTAGATGTATGAACCTAGTTTCTTTCAAATGGAAACCAAATTATTTTCAAATTTGGAAAGTTTCAAATAACCCTCACTTTTTTATCATGAATATCCAACAAGTTTTAAATCATCTTGAGTATTGTGGTTCTTCATCATGAAAGGCTAACAAAGATGGTTTCTCTTTTTTACAAAAGAGAATAAAATAAAAGATACTAAAAGAATGAAATTTATTATGTCCATTTTCTCACTAAATATACATATATGTCAACTTCATCCAACATTTTACTAAACATAAAACAAAGTTTATATGCCCAAGATATGTCATTTTTCTCCCACATTTGTTTCCCCATACTTAGCCATTTGCCATTGTCATTATTCTAAACTCTCCATACTTGGTCATTTTCCTTCCACTTTCCTTGCTCCATACTTAGTCATTTCCATTCCTTCCTCTCTTTTCCTTCCTCTCTACTCTCTACACTTTCATATTTATTCATTTTCACTACTACCAACACTACTCTATACTACTCCCCATACTCCATACTTCGAAAAGTTTCCAATCTTTGAGACTATTTCCATAACCATTTCCATAATTAGCCCATTTCCATGTTCATTATCCACTTAGTTAATTTTCATAATACCGACCACTTGGTCATTTTCATAACTTCTACATTCATTTTTTGTTTCCATCTTGCATTTTTATACTTAATCATTTTCATTATTTATCATGTAACTCTATGACTTACCTCCCCAACACTTAGTCATTTTTCATGAATTACCATATTTTACTTTTTTTTACACCAAGTCCTCCATTTTTTATGTGGGAATTCCTCTACATCCGTATTACCTTACCCCCTCAACCCCTCAAGTTTGCAACCCCTCATTCCCACATTATTCAAATTGTACTTCCCATTTAGACATTACCTTACCCCCTTAACCTTGTAATTCTACAACTGTACCCCACATTACCGCAATATTCAATTTGTACTTCCCATTTCCGCATTATTGAAATCTCATCTTCATGACTTTGTTGTTTTACCGAGTTTTATACTTATTATTTACTAAGTCTTATACTTAGTTTATTTTTTACTTTTGTATGCGGGATCCCATATCCTCATTTACACCTTCCCCTCCTAGTCCCGCAACTTGCAATCCCACAATACTCAATTTTCACTTCCAACTTCTGCATTACCCAAATTACACCCTTCATGACTTAGTCATTTTATCGAGTTTTACACTTATTTTTTATTGATTCTTATACTTAGTTTATTTTTTACTTTTGAATGCATATGTGATAGTCATTTTTACTAAGTTTTACCAACCCAAATTACCCTACCTCCACATTTCCCTATTTTTTCATAATTCTATTTTTCGATTTTATTATTTCATGAAATTATTCATTATATTCCTAAGTTTGATCCCTTCCCATCCTTTGGAATATTGGTACATGTGGAAGTGAGGTAGACCTATCACATTGTGACATGTGGAAGAGAGGTGTACCTACCCCTAAGTTAGACTCAGATGATATTTATTGGACACATATGACTAGGTAAGTGATTTGGCATGATGATTGGGCAATGACATGGAAACCAAAATTTACACTATGCACAAGCTATGAAGGTCTCCAAAGTTTTCTCTATTTGACACACAAATAATATGGGGATGCATATTTCTTATAAACATGTATGATAACTATTCTCCAATAGATTTGGAATAAATAGGACAAATTTTTAATCAAGGGTTCATAATTCACATGCATAGATCAATGGTTTCTAAATCCCCATCTTCCAAAGGCCATAACGTTTAATCCCGACATATGATTTGAGAAAACTATAGCTAGTTGGAAATGTAGAGATGAGAAGAAAAAATTAGAATTGGTATCCATGGATGGAATCATGACTATCATTCTCTAAAATTTAAATTACAGTGGGGACTATTTTTGGGCTTGGAAACAAATTATATTTTGGAAAATGATTTATTAAAAGAAATTCATAAACTTATAAAGTGGGTCCTAGAGGGTGGCACAAATACAAGAGTTCAAATTTAGAAAGAGACAGATAAAACCCTAACTAAAAATATGTTTCAAGAAGATAAATAGAATTATATAAAATAATATGTAAAAATAATTTAAAGGGTTCGAAATTTCCATCAAAGTAAGTAAAGTAGTCACCTTATTCTTTCCTTCATCATTTTTTTCTTTAGTCAATTTTCATTTTTCCTTTTTTGTTCCCAACAACCTGTGAAACCTAAGGATGACCCCTGACTATTTTATTTTTTCTTCCATGTATCTTTTCATTTTATGGTCCATGGGAGTCCCATCCAAGTTCTCTTAGAAGGAAAAACGAAATTTACTTTTATTGTAACCATAAACATTGTTGTTTATTTGATTAAAGACATCTATTATTTTTTGAGGTTCTTGGAGAACTAATTTGGGAAATAACATTGTTGATCTCTCAAACTTTAATTTTTAAGCATGAAATTTCATATGTGTTTCTATCAAAATATTTATTTCATTTAATGGAATGATCATTTAGAGTTCTGTGTTATATGTGGTCCATACTTTTCTTTCCTTTGTTGAATATTTTGTATTACTTTGATTAATGTTTTCATGGAAATTTCATCCTATGATAATCTATACTATTTTGGTTTACAAATATTGTATCATAGTGTAAATATTTACTTTATTTAAGATACCTAGTCCTTCTCGGGTATTCTTTGCATGTGACTATTTATTTCAAGAATAGTTCTTGGTACTCTCTCGGGAATTTTAATTTTTTTCATGTTATTCAAAATAAAGGGGTACCACATATTTAAAAACGTAGGGGGATTTATACATGTGATGTTGACTTAATACCATAAAACATTCTTTCAGACAAACAACAACAAAATGTCCTACTTTTCTATAATTAAAGCATTTAAAGGGTAGCTTACCTTTGTATTTTCCAGATCCCTTTTTGAGTTTTCTAACAAAATGTGCTTCCTTTGTATCTGATTCACAACTGGAACAATCCATTTATGTGTGTTCTTTGTTATTTTTCTTCTTTGAGGCTTTGAAAGCTACTTCTTTCTTTCATGCATTTTATTTTTCAGTCCTCATTTCATATGCACTGAAAATTCCATGCAATTCATCCATTATGAATTTCTCTGTTATGATCCAACACCTTCAAAATGATTAAAATTCAATGATTACAATCCACTTCGAGGGGGAAACATCCTTTTATAATATATCCAATTCAGAATACAATAGTATATGAGATATTATAATTCTAAGAATAAGTCTCCTTGTTATATATATATATATATATATATATATATATATATATATATATATATATATATATATATATTCTCTATATATGAATAAGGAGAATTAAATGAAAGTGTGCAAGTAGAGGTTCTTAAAATTAAAATGAAAGTGTGCAATGAAAGGTGCTAGCCGACATACAAATATAAAACTATAAATATAAAAATTCAATATCTAAGGCTTAATAAGTGTCTTTATACATAACATGGGACTTCTTATGGGGATTTGTTTAGGGATTACCATGCCCCTCCCCTTCAAGCAAGTGTTTTCCTGAACACTTGACAACCATGGTTGTGTCTGCATGAAGAAATCATATTTCCTTGTCTCCTCTTCCACCGACAGGTTGTTCCATTTGATGGAGTACTCAGTAATTTCTATATTTCATTACTTTTTAATCCTTATTTCAAATTGTTTTTTTGGTTCTAGTATGATTTTCCCTTATCCATTAATGGTTTTCACTAGGATATTGTCACTAATTACTTTATTTAAGCAAGAAACATGGAAGATTATATGTACACTTTCTAGTCACATATTAATAGCATGGACATGATATTGAGTAGGTGGAAGACCCTTAGAAATATCTCCAAATACCTTGGAATTATTGTTGATAACTTTTTTGGATATCCATTAGAGAAGAGCCTATAGATGTTTGAACATCTAGTGAGAATAATTGTGCAATTACACCATGGTGTCCCTTTTTGATTAATTTTGTCATGTTGTTGGAGATTCTCACTTTACAGGGTTTCCCTTGGATACCTCTAATATCAATTCACTTTCCTTCTGAGTAAAATATCATAAAAAGATCTTGAAAATTAAGGGCCATTGTTACCAATGATTGTAACCATTAGACACCTAATACAACATTAGCACCACCATTTTGATGGAAATCATGGGACTATCCAATAAATACTCCCCCATATTGAGCTTAATACTATGGAACTTCCTATAATAATTTATGGTACCTCCATTTGCAATCATTAATTGAAACTCTGGTCCTGGATAAACAAAGAAATTGAGATCTTTTGCTAATTTGTAATTGATGAAGTTATGGTTAATACCATAATGAATCAACATTGTTACCTTATTATTTTTTATATATCCTTTTATCTTGAGGGTTTTTGGAGTATTGATACTAGCCAATGAATGATAAGATAACATTGGAGTAATCTCTTCTAGATATATATATTGTGATGGTTCCAATTCTTAATCTTCTTCATACTCATTTCCTATGTAGAATACTTTCTTCTTGTTTTATTTATGTTCCTTACTGTACTTGTTGTCACAATTGAAACATAGTCTCTTTTTCTCTTCTTTCATCCATTTTCTAAGATCTCAACCATGTCATTTGAGGTACGCTTGTCTTATGAACTCCAAAATGATCTCTAGTTCCTATGTATTCTCCAATGGTAGACTTGTGCATAACCTTATTCTTGAATTGAATATGACAAGTAGATTCCATAGCTTCCATTATAGTGTATAATGTATTAATAAAATATTGATTAATGTATTCTTTTTATCGACCCATGTAAGCTTCCAACAAATGTTCAACGTTTATGTTATCCACCTTTATGTCCAATACCTGAAATTATGAAATATAATATTCAATATCACCTAAGTGCTTGATTCTTTTCAATTGACTGAAGTATTCATGTACCCAAACCTTCCCATATTGTGCTTCTAAGTCTCTTATAAATAAAATCCAAGTATAATGATTAAAACATGTCTTTATTTTAACTACCCATTGATACCATTGATATGGTTTTATCTCAAAGCTCAAAGTTGCTATCTGAATCCTTTTCTTATCATCCATAATATTATGCAGTTCAAAATATTGCTCTATTTGGTTCACACAAGTAAATAAATTTGTTCCATCAAACTTCTTTAATTAAATCTTGTGGAATTTTAATTTAGGATCCCCACTGTAATTAACTCCACTATTAGAGTTAAATACACTAGAAAATTGCTTATTATCGGAAGGTTGCTCAACGAAAATAATACCTTTATTTTCCTAAGTTCCTTGCATTTTTATTTCTTCTTTAGAGAGTCTAACATCTAGATTATGAAACATCATGGAAGACAAGTAATTTTACAATACTTTCATGGATATTTGTATATTTTAATCAATCTTATTTTTCATGTCATCCATCTTATTTGTCATATCATCCATCTTCTTATCTGTCTTATTTTCCATTTTTCCATATTTCTTTTCATCTCATTCTTATTCTCATTCATATTATTATCCATATTGTTTTCCATTTCATCCATATTTATTTTCATAGTTTCATCCATCTCGTGTCCCATTTGTTCCATATTTTCTATGATCCTCTTTTCCATTTGGAGACGAATATCATCAATTTTATATTGAGTCATGGTTGAGCTTTCTGGAGGTTTAAATAGTGAAGTAAATATTGGAGGAACCTTTGGATCCATGTGAGAAAATAATAATTCTCTCATTTTTCTTCTTTATTACAAATTTTGAATCACCAAAAACATATCTTCCAATGAAAAGGTGTGCTAATTGTAAGTTACATACCTTTTAATCCCTTTATTTGGCATTTGTCCTCTTAAACGACCTTCCTTTTGATGTATTTATGAAATTTAAGCCCATGTAAGTATGAAATTTTGGCTAGTAGTAATCTAAAATTTATTCTTTGCAATTCAATAGGTCTAACCAAAATTGGATGTGAAAAGTGAAAGCTAGGATAACTTTCGCAAGACTTGCTGATTTTTGGCCTTTCTAGGAGAGCGAACTTGTACAGAATGCCATGTGTCCAATATTTAATACCTGATTATGAAATTTCTACCAAAAATACTATGGAATGTTCTTTTTCAAATGAAATAGGTCACATATAATTTGTATTGTTTTTGAATATGATATGATTGTTTTACCCAAAACACCTGTTTGAGACTAGTTATAGGACTACTAAAAAACCCTATCTTCCACAGGGTATATATCTGAAAATATAATGACCCAAAAGATGAAATTTTTACCAGAGATACCTCGATAAGTCTTTTAAATAAACTCTATGTTTCAATGTTTGAATCATCTCATAAAAAAAATTATAGGAAAAATTATAAGATGACTTGCTTGGAGAAGAAAAACCATTGGATTAGTACTCTCATACCAAATATTATGATCCAACACCTTAAAAAATGACAAAAAGTCAATGATTATAGTCCACTTCTATGAGGAAACCTCCTTTTACAATATATCCAATTTAGAATACAATATGAGATGAGATATTATGATCCTAAGACTATGTTGTGTTTATATATATATAAGAGATAAACTATAAAATTATAATAAAAGGGTGCAATGAAGTGTTCTAGATGACATACAAATGTAACATTGGAAATATAATAATTCAATATCTAGTGCTTAATAAGGGTTTTATACATAACATGGGGATTTATGTAGGGATTAAAATTATCAATATCCATTATTTCTTCAATAATGGAAACTTTGGCACCAAATCTTAAGACGAGTGACCTTAACACCTTTTGTACAATCATCGATTCTTCAACCATTTCACCAATTCCTCTAATGGTATTGAAAATTTCATCCACGTGGAGGAGACATGATGCAACATTTTTGTCGTCTTTAATTTCCAAACTTTCAAACTGTCTTCTATGAGTTTGGAGCTTTTACTTATTAACCTTTTCATCTCCTTCATAGACATTTTAAATCTTGTCCCACGTTTCTTTTTCCAATTTACAATGGATCACCTTGACAAACTTAGATTCTAATAGACCACACAATATGGAATTCATGGCTTTTGTATTTTTTCAACTAGGGTTCTTCCCAGATGCATCTATTGGTGGAGTTGTTGGGGATGTATAACCAGTAATGTCTAATTTCAAAATATCAAAAAGAAGAAAAATTAAATAGGTTTACATCCTTATGATCTAGAAGGAATAGTTTTTTCAATCAAACAATGAAGTCTTGTTTGTGGACAAAGCCTTCTTGACTAGCCATGTGTGCTCCTAAGATCTACCTTCTAGTGGTTAGATTATTTCCAAAGGAACCTGCTATGATACCAATTGTTGAGCACACACTTATGATGAGCCCCATTACTATATATTCCAAAGGCTCATCTTAAGCACATTTTCCACCATAATTGACTTAATACTTGTTTTTTGACCATATTTAATAGTAAGTCATGTGTATTTTGCATGTTTCTTAATGAATGTGTGTTGAGGTGGATTTTTGTGTATAATGTTCCTTTTTTATCTAATTTTTACGCTAAAATATGTGTATATCACCAAGAAGGTCGAAATTCATGAGTCAAGGGCACCAGCCTCCTGAAAACAGAGAATTTTGTCTCCCTCAAAGAGCTTCTAGCCAAGAATTGAGGGACATTGTCCCCACCTACCTCGAGAGAGCTCCTTCTGCATTAAATGAACACTCCTGATTAGAAACAGTTGGAGATACAACTGTAATGGGTTGAGATCCCTCATTTACTCACTTCTCTCCTCGATCTAGGAAGGGAGGTTTAACTATCTAGCTATATATAGACCTCTACCTAGGAGAGAAATAAACACATTTTTTATAATAGTATTATATTGATCTTTTTCTCTAAAGACTTTGGTTGGAGACTTAGAGCCTTTTTTTGCTCCTGGTGTACTACTGATGTTGATAAAATAAAATATGGTTTTGTTTTCATCTTATTAGAGTTTTACTCAGGGCTCCTTGTGCTTCTTAGGTAGGGCCCACCCAAGAGGGCTCAAGGGCCATGTTGCAAATTATTTTGTTCTCTGCATGTTAGATAGTGATTAGTTATCATTTAATTTCCTTTTGAAGATTAATATAGTTTTGCATGATAAATTATGTTTTCTATCAAGTTATCATTAACCGGTTAGTTACAACAAGTAGCTCGTAGAAAGATTCAACAACCTCTTGGAACACTCTTGGGTGATTTTCCATGGCCAAGAACCTTATATCCATTTCATTTTATTATAGTATAAATTTATTGATGCTTCAAAAGACTTACACTATATTTTTAGGATTCTCTTTAGCTTCCTATAGGAATTTCCTGTAGAAACTATACACTTCCTGTAGAAACTTCATGTAGGAGTATTTTAGCTCCAAATTTCAGTTCATCTTAATCTTATTTTTATGATAATAAAAATAAACATTAAAAATACATATGTCTTGTTTTTTATCCAAAGGTTAGACATAAAATAACTTTTTTTGTTCATACATTTGTTTATCTTTCCTTTAATTATATTTTTTTGTCTTAAACTATACTGAATTCATATTCTTCTTTTAGTTTTCTCTTTATTCTTTGGTATGCCTTATTTCCTCCCATTAGACTAAATTCTTTTTTCTCAATTTAGATTAACTAATCTTTCAGTTGGTGTTCTTTTATTCAAGCAGTAGATTAAGTTTCCTTCTATCATTTCAATTTCCTACCATTAGAATAAATTCCTATTCTACAATTTAGATTAACTATCCTTTCATTCGGTGTGATTTGTATTCAAGTAATAGATTAAGTTTCCTTCTATCATTTCAATTTCCTTCCATTAGAATAAATTCTTTTTTTTCTATATAGAATAATTGTCCTTTCAATTGGTGTTCTTTTTATTCAAGCAATAGATTAATTTTCTTTTTGTCATTTAAATTTCATGCATATAAACCCTTGATCAGTCTCATACATATACCATTGTCAGTGTGGATTACATATACATTGAATAACACATCTTAAGTTTGTATGAGCGTCATGTTGAAAAGTAAAGTAGGTGACCAAAGGTACAAAAAATCATTGCTAGTATTCATGGGACCATCACTTTTTGATGTCGTTGTCGGGGAGGTGTTGAAGTATGTGTGTTATTTTTTTTTTTGTTTTCTTTTGTGTGGCTTGGCAAAGAAAAACTGATACCTCAGTCACAAGGCCAACCTCACTATGGAATTTATGTAGTGTAACAACCCAAGTGATTTCACTTCATCTGAGTATTGATAGATCCTTGTCACACTCTCTTTTTGCATTAAAAATTAGGAAAAAAAAAAGGGTTTTCACTTTATTTTGATTTCATGAATGACTAGACTTAGATATAGGAAATGAAAGTTCTTACCGAAAACCCCCACCAAAACAACCGGTCCAAGCAATCCAAAGATTAATCCTGAAACACTAGAAAGTTTCTTGGAAAAGGAATATAGAGAATTTGAAAATATTTCAGAATAGCGTCAGTCCTCACCTCGTTTCATGGTCGATGAAGAAGAAATATTTGAGTTCCCTATTTGGGAATCCAATGGATAATCTAAGATGAAAAATATTAATCCTTCTTCTTTACCTCATTTTCATGGGCTTGTTTCTAAATATCCTGACACTTTCTTATTTGATTTTGAATTTATATGTAGGACATATGATCATACTATTGTTGGAAGATTGGTTGTTGTCATTGATGTCAACCCTAGTCATGGGTTTTGGACCATAAAGATTCAGTAAGGTATTTGGACATGAAGGACGAAATGCATGAATGTACAACATAGTGGATGAGTATACATCATGTTGTTTTAGTGGTAGGTGGCCTCCGTGAATCCTCATGGTTGAGGAGAAATGGAATTTTTGAGAGATGATAAAGTGAATTGAAGAGGAAGGGAAGTACATATGACCCTAAGATAATTAAAAAAAGTACAAATAAAATGTCGAGACCCTAATGTTAAAGGGAAGTGACATAGATGGTATAAAAAAACATCATTATACATTAATTTGATGGAGTCGAATTTGGAGGTAATAAGAGAAAACAAGGCCATTTCAGGGAGGGATGAAGTCTTTTGGTGATGTGGTCTAGGTATGTTATTTTCGGGTCATCTTGCCATTTTTACTTTTAACTTGTTTCCTAGAATGATTCAGATTGTTAAATCGCTATGTTATTGAGAATACATATCAAGGTACCTCTGGTAGAATTTTAACTCTTGATTTTTCTATAATTATGGAGATACACTTTCTGTGGAAAGGTAGGGTTTGTGACCAGTCACGAAGCTAGTCAATAAATGGGTGTTCCAAGTAAAATAGTCATAGCCATACATGAAATCCAAATGAAGTGGGACCACTTCCATTGGAAATCCTCCTGAACTTTAGTTTCTTTTGTGAGTTTCAAAATCGGATGTTAAATATTGAGCACAGGGCATGTGTACAAGTTGGGTCTTCTAAAATGGGCCAGAGGTGAATAAAGTCTACCATTCTTTCTATAACCTCTTTTTGGGAGGGATTCAAGGAGTGAAAATTGGAGGAGTTTGAGAGAATACATTGGGTATTGTCATGGGATCAGAGTACTCAAGAATTGAATAATTGAAGTGAAGAGAAGTCTGAGGAAGCATTATCGGGTTCTATGTGATTAGTTGTTGATGATTTAATGTAAATTTTATTATCTCTCATATATATTCTTGGGTGGAAAGGAAGGGGAAAGGATGAAGTTCAAATCTCTCTTTGATATTGGAGGATTGTATCTTCCTCTTGGAGGTTTATCCCTCCCTTTACATTTTGGAATTTGTAGCTACCTTTGGAAGTCATTACTTCCCTTGAACAATAACTATTGATTATTCTCATATATTGTGGATGGTGTATTGTAGTGTGGGTGTAACTCTTATACTGTGTCCATTGCTCATTGGATATAGTTGAATGGTTTAAGTATAATTTGAAAAAAGGTTTTAAATTGTGCCAATGCCTAATACACCCATACTCTTAGTATCAACAATTGGTATCAGTGCAAGGTTACAGTGCAGTTTAATAACCATTTAGAGGAAGATCCTTATAGAAATGGAAGACAACGGTCCAAGTTCCACCATTTGATGGAAGGAATTTTGAATCTTGGGAAAATAGAATGGAAACTGCAAAATATCTTGGGGCAGATGTTTGGTTCTGAGTTGCAGTCTTTGGTTGCTTCAGGATACAATGCTGAAGAAACCAAAGGCCCTTCGAGAAGGAAAGCAAAAAGGAACAACAAGCTGGCAATAGATACCATCACGGATGGATTGGCGAGATTCAATAAAATCCAAGGTGGGATCATGTACATCATAAAAGATCTTTGGGACAAGCTACAACACCTTTGTCACAAAAGGGAAGAAAGAAAAATAAGAAGAAAGAAGAAGTTGAAGAAGATTACAACATCTCTATTTCAAAAGAAAATAGAGGTCAGGATCTTTTTGCTTTAATTGTGAAGAATTAGGACATGTTGAATTGAATGTCATCCAAGGATTGAAAGAGATGATGACAATGAAGAATAGAAAATCATGAAGTAGAAATGATTCAACAAGAAGATGAGAATCTTAAAAATTGAAGCATGTTGAGATTGAAAATAGCAAGCTCAAAGACATGCATGAAAACTAAAATTAATTGGGTAGTTATGAAAGTTGTAATCTTAAAGAAACAATTAGAATACTTTCTAGAAACTAAGAGAAGAAACCATTTCATGAAACTCTACTCAAATAAGCAAGAGGAATAATGTAAGAAAGAAGGTCCCAAATGATAAAGAAAGAAGATTATTGTGAGAAACTTGAACAAGGCGTTGTCTCATTGAGGAGAGCTTGAAAACTCTCAAGTGCCATAAGAATTACATCTTGGATGCATGGGTGAAAATTCATAAAAAGAAGATGCAAATACCAACAAAGGTTGTGAAAGGCTACAGACGGAGTTGATGAGAAGTGGACCGGGGTATGAGAAAGAAGGAATGGTTGCAAAGAGATGAATTTCCAAGGAGACCTCCTACCTTCATAAATCAAGAAGCTCCAATCAGTATGAGACTACAAAAGAGTGAATCCATGAACCCGGATGGACTACACATAGAAAGAAGGTCACTTACTCCCGGTATCAAAATTTATTTCTTGGTCATTGTTATGTACTTGCAAAAATTTTGGACATAAAGGAAATTATTCTGAGAGAATCAATAAGAAAGGAACATCATGAGAAACATGAATGGGTATATGAGAAGATATGGAAATAATCGATGATTTGTCGAAGTTATAATTCATTTTACCCATTGATGGACAAAAATAGTGTATGCTACAAATGCAATTATCTTGGTCACAAAGCAAGTGCAGATATATGAATGAAGATGTCCCTATGCCAACCACAATATGGAAGGAAAGATTCCAAACAATGAATATTACAACCGAATAGCATTGACAGTTGAATGTAAAGAAGAAGATAAATGGTACATAGGCAGTGGATGTTCTTCACACATGGCTGAGGGATCAAGACAAATTCATCGGCTTGAAGAAGAGAAAGGGGTGGCAATGTTGGATTTGGAGATGACTCATGTGCCTAAATACTGAAGGTGTAGTAGAGATTGGAAGAAAAATGTAAAAGAAAAGAATGTTCTATTGGTTGAGACTTGAATCATAATCTACTGGTGTTAGTAAAATGTGTGATCGAGGACACACTCTTACGTTTTGATTCCAGAAAATGTAAAATGAGAGAAAATACTTCGGGAAGATTGGTTTGCAACTGCAACAAGAGAAATACAACATATACATTCTAGACATGAAGAAGAGAGAGAATACAAAATCACACAAAGGATTCTAAGGAACAAAACCAACTAAAGACCAAAATAAGGATGAAGTATTATTGGGTACCACATGTTGGGAGGCATTAGAAGAGAGTTACATTTTCCATTAAAATCAGGGGGAGTAGCCATAACCTTTCCATTGAAGTCAAAAGAGAGGGGAGAGAAATTGGGATCATGATGATAGGGGGAGCATGAGTGTTTCCATGTGTGAAAGAGGAGATTGTTGGAAGATTGGTTGTTGTCATTGAAATTACCAACTCTAGTCATGGGTTTTGGACATAAGATTGATAAAAAGGTATTTGGACATGAAGGACAATGCACATGCATATAAAACACCCATGAATGGAATGGTATACATCATGTTGTTTTCCGATGGTATGTGGCGTCGTGGATTCTGTGGTTGAGGAGAAATGAATTTTTAGCAGAAGATAACAAAGTGAATTGAAGAAGGAAGTACATGTAGGCCACAGAGATAATTAAAGAAACAAATTACAAAAATAAGAAATTTATAAAAAAAAAAAAAAAAAAAAAAAGGAAGTGACATAAATGGGTATAAATAAACATCATTATACATTCATTTGATACAATTCGAATTTAAAACGGAATAAGAAGTAAAATAAGGTCGGATTTCAAGGGGGGATGGAGTCTTTTGGTGATGTGTTCTAAGGTATGTTATTTTCAGGTCATCTTACCATTTTACTATAAAGTTTTTTATAGAATGATTCAGATGGTGAAATCTCTATGGTATTGAAGACATATCAAGGTACCTCACGGTGGGAATTTTTTATCTCTTGATTCCCACTAGGTATGGAGATACTATGTGGAAGATAGGGTTTGTGAGTCTGTGAAGCTAGTCAATAAATAGGTGTTCCAGTAAAATAGTCATAGCACTTATTCATACAAAATCAAAATGAAGTTATACCACTTCCAAGAACTTGCAGCTGGAAATAGTGTAGTTGTTTTCTTGTGTGCGAGTTTAAGAATGGGATGTTAAATATTGAGCACGGGGCATGTTTGGCCTAAGTGGGTCTTGAATAGACGAGGGAGTGAATAAAGTCTACCATTCTTTCTATAACCTACTTTTTGGGGAGGATTCAAGAAATTATGAAAATTGGAGGAGTTCAGAGAATACATTGAGTAATATTATCTCAGGGGATCCAGTACTCCAAGGTGAAGAATTGAAAAAAAGTGAAGAGATCTCGGGAAGCATTATGAGGCTCTATGTGATGATTGGTTGATGGTGATGATTTAATGTAAAAGTTTTATTATCTCTCATACATTCTTGGGTGGAAGGAAGGGGAAAAGGATGGAGAGTTCAAATCTCTCTTATTGGAGGATTGTATCTTCCCTCTTAGGTTTATCCCTTTCTTTACATTTGGAAGTTGTAGCTACCTTTGGAAGTCATTACTTCCCTTGAACAATAACTATTGATTATTTCTCTCATATATTGTGCATGGTGTATTGTGGTGTATTGGTGTAACTCTTAGTGCATGGTGTATTGTGGTGTATTGGTGTAACTCTTATACTATTGTTCATTGCTCATTGGATATAGTTGAATGGTTTAATTATAAGTTGAAAAAGGTTTTAAATTGTACTTGATACTGATTCACCCCCCTCTCAGTATCAACAACTATTGATGAACATAAGCTCAAAAATTTTCCTTCTACCTTGAAGAATTCAACTCTAATATTGTTCAAGAGCCTAGAGGGAAACAATATCACAACTTGGGATCAAATGAAAAAAACCTTCAGTGAAAGATACATAGACTATTGTAGAGAAAGAGACAGAAGGGATGCAATTTTCAAAATGACACAGGGACCTAATGAATATCTAGAAGACTTTGAAGAGACATTTCAACTAAGCTACAAAAGAGTTCAAAACTACACTCTCGATGAAGACTCACTCAAGCTTGTCTTACTGAGAGGAGTAATAGAATATCTCATGGAAACTTTGAATCTCCTATCCAATGGAGATATATATCAATTGAGTTATGATGATATGGAGAGAATATTCAAGAACCATTCAAAGTCCTCAAGAAATAAAGGCAAAAGAAATAGAGGTTTGATACCTCAATCTTCTAACCCTACAACTCATGATAATGGTTCAATTTAGATTACAACCATTAATAAAGAAGGAATTCCCTTATTATTAAATGGGTTCAATTTATGCTAAAGGAACATCGCTCCAATGCATCAGCGTGTCAGCATCCAATGTAATAGTGCACTAAGAGTGAGTGGATCCCAATGAGAGAGAAATGTCAGTCTTCTCATTTTTTAGTTTAAATCTCAAAAATTTAATGTAATTCAATGCAATTAAAGTTTGAAAGGATCGAGGAGGGATCATCCATTTTAATGTGTAAGGTTGAGTGTAAATTATCCTTTAAATGGGTTGTATTTGTACAGATTTTGAGCATCGACTCATATCTAGGTTGTAATTATCCATTTAATGTAAAAAAATTAGTGGTAGGTTGATTTAATTGTGAAATGATAGCACTATAATAGTCTGGAGGGAAGACTCGAGAATCCCCCTCATGTATAAATGTATGTAATCTCTACCGAAAAGAGGCGGCTGAAGTTTATTGTGATTTTTGGTGAAGAGAGTTGAAAAGAGTTGTTGGTTAGTAGTTGTGGAGAGAAAGAGTTGAGACTTTGTTGCAATCTAGTCTTGTACACATTGTTAAAAGTATTCAGTTCTAATACAAAAAGAAGATTTTCCTGCATATGAGTTTCTATGTGTGTTCCATGTGTTTTATGAAAATGATTTTGTTTCTGAATAGTTTATTTGCATATGAATGAACACTATGGATGAGTAAATTTTTCCTTTACATGAATAGATAGAATTCTCTGTCTGTAGGTTTCATAGTGTTATGGGATCTCATGGAAGTGCAAGGAGTGCATGCTAGAGTTGTTGAGAACTCTAAAAATCTTGCACAAGGAGTGTGCAAGAACTCGTTCAGGAGTTCTGTGAGCAACATTCGAGGTGGGCATACCGGAATTGTTCTCAACCTTAGAAAGGATAGTGCAAAGTCTACATAGAGAGAGTGCAAGGAGTGCACCTACACTTAGCATAGTTTTAAAGCTCAGAGAGGAAAAGGTAACTGGAAGGCGTGCATGAAGCTAATGCACTGGTAAAGTGTTGGTCAAGTGTAGGAGGAAGTGCATGAGTTCCAGGAGGGAATAAAAAGTCACTTGGAGAACAAAGGGACTAAACGCTTTGAAGTTCGAGCAATTACAAGCTCAGGGAAGATAGTACTAGTGTGCACAGAGTCCCTGCAAGGCATGTAAAGGTTATAACTGTATAAGGTTCAGACTGTAGAAGAAGTGCAAGGAATGCACCAAAAGCCAATTAATTTAATTTATCGAGCTCAGGAGGAGGAGCATTGTGCTGCTAGGAAGATAGAAAGCTTTGTGGAAGGAGAAAATGGTCAAATCCCTTGGAAACCATGAGAAATCAGAAATCTCAAGAGGGTGAGCATTACAGTGAATGTAGACAAAGGTCGTAACCTTTGAACACCTTCAAATACCCAAAGTTTGAAGTGAAGTGAAGTTACAGCGGAGGAAGGAGCCTTAACAGTTGTTGGATTGGATGTAGGAACAGATCTAGACCATTGGATATAAGTCTAGATAGGAGGAGGAGCATGAAACGATGGAGAACATATCCCAACCATTAGATTTGAACACAAGGATAAAGAGTCATCGGATCCATGTAATAAGAAAACACGTTAACCCTTTAAGTCCTTTGGACTTTGCGAGTTAGGAATTTTTTGAGCGTGTGTTGTTGAGGAGACAAGTTTCCCAAAGTCTTAGGATCTGAAGTTAATATGGGTCATTGGTAAAGGAGGACACACGTCCACATATCAAGAGTGATCCAGAATTCTGGAAGTCTAGGAAAAATGGGTTGTTATTGTGAAAAGGGAAGAAAGTCCCGAAGCCCTGGAGCAGACCCTGGTCATTGATTATAAGGCCACATGTCAACAGATCAAGAACAATTTGGGAGTGTGACACTTCGATAGAATTGATTCATTGTGTTTACAAGAGGAGAAAACCATGAAGCTATAAATCCCGAAGCAGACCTAGCCATTGAAGTTAGGTATACGTATCGACATATCACGGTGTTCGAAGACTTGGCCCTCTGAAGAAATTTGGATGTGGGTTGTTAAGGTGAAATAACTCATGAAGGTCCAAAGGCCAGAGTAGATCTTGACTGTTAGTTGGGAAGGACACATGGATTGTGGATCCCAACCCTTCATCAGTTTGACATTTGCGCATTCAGGAGGAAGTGTGGTTTTTGTTGTGAAAATATATAAAGCCTAGAGTGCACAGTAAGTGTGGACCATCGATCTGAGGTAGATAATAACCATCTGATATTCTAGTCTAGAGTTCACACATTCAGAGGAATTTTATGATGTAATGGGAAAGACTCCCAAATCCCGGAGTCCCAGAACCTCTATGAACTGTAGATCACAGAGCTTATTATGAGTCATTGATCCCCTCCATTGTACGTTTATTTTCACATTAGGTGTTTGGAGAAGTTGAGGTGTTGTATGTTTGAAATGCATGGAGTCTGAGGCTGTGGAGTGTCTAGGCACCTGGTTTTAATCCCATGGCCATATGCAATTTCCTCTGAAATAAAGGGCCAGATCCTGAAATTTGATTTTTAAAGAAAGGGGCCAGAAGAAGCATCCCTTGGGGGTTTTGATTTGTATGGAACTATAACCCAGAGGGAGAAAGGAGGTTTCAATGGCCATGTGTGCATTCAGTAGGGATTTGACAAGGATCTGAGAGTTTATTCATCTCTGAAGAAAAATAATCCTAGACCGGGAGATCGCGCGAGCCCCTAGGAGTGGTGAGGGTTTGCATCAATTGGTATCAGAGAATATTTTTGCCTATAGACAAAAATAAAAGGAGAATAAGATAGAGTATTGAGGCTCTCTATGTGAATAATTGTTCACCAGTGTGTAGTAGACAACAAACTTTCTGAGAGAGTAGGGTAAAGAGAAGATGGCTATTGAAGGCCATAAGAAAGGTACGAAAGGATACCACGAGCACATGAGAAAAGAGGAGATGGACAAATATCTCACGAGGACTTAAGAGAGGCTCAACAGATTGATGCAAAAAATGTAGAATAATTTCAAGGAATATGGAGGTATGAGTGGCCCATGAAACATAAGGTGAAGTGGCCTATTCAATAGTTGATTTCCAGGAGGCAGAAACAAATGTTGAGGACGTGGTTGAGGCAAGTGGAAACCCTTAGTGACACATAGGAGGAGATGGTTTTCATTCGTGAACCAGAAAGTGGAGAAATCCTCAGTGATGAGGAAGAGAGATCAACTGAATATCTCACAGATGTATAGGATGGAAATGAGAAGAGATCGGTTGAATATCTCACAAACTTCCATGAGGGAAGAATAGAAATTTCAGGTTTCCAAGTGGGAAAGGAGGAGATGAGATTGTCTAAAAGTATCAAAAACTTGAAAAAGAGTTCATATCAACAAGGAGTGTTGAAAAAAGAGGAGGAGGATTAGAGGTGATTTCTAATCATTGGAGGAATCAATATATTCCTGCCAAGAAGCCCAGCAGAGGCTAGTGCATGTGTTGCACATGAAGAGGTGATGCAAGAGGCATATAGGCAAGAGGCCATTGGGACACATGTTTTTAAAACTAATAGTGCATGTGTTACAAGTGTAGGAGAATAAATACAGCTAGCAGAGACTATCATGAAGGATAATATGGAGCATAAATTAAAATATTCCCAAGAGATGAGTAAAGAAGAGCATTCAGTGGAATTTCTCATAAATTGTAGCAAGGAAGACAAACAAAGGAAAAATGCAGAATCAAAACCTGCAGCAGTGGAGAGAGAGTAGACAACATGTATTTTATGATCTGTGTGAAGAATTGGAAGCCCTGCAAGAAATAATAATAACCCAAAGTAGGCTCATCCAATAGGTTAAGTTGGAGATTGATGAAGAGGAGGAGATGCAACAGAGCAGACTACAAGAGAGAAGACAACCCATGAACAATTTGGACAAGGATATTCAGAAAATAAGCAGGTTGATGATGAAGTCAACAAATGAGAGAGACAACAACAAGTGGAGGCTGAAAAGAGGAGATCCTGCAGCAAAGGCAAGATAACAACAACAACAACAAGGCATAGGAACAATTGGACAACCCCAAAATGAAGTTTAGGACCCAGAAGGATCTCAACAATAGTAGTAGGGAATCCATGAGCAAGAGCTCATTATTTTTGTCAGCATGAGAGTATGATGCAAGAGCATCGCTCCAACTCATTAGTGTTCCAGTAGCTAGAACAACAATGCACTAAGAGCGAGTGGATCCCAAGAGAGAAGCACAAGTCTTCTTATTTTTGAGTTTAAATCCCACAATGTTAATGTAATTTAATGTAATTAAAGTTTGAAAGGATCTATGAGGTTTGGGCCATTGTAATGTGTAAGGATGAGTGTAAAGTTTCCTTTAAATGGGTTGTAGTTGTACAAATTTCGAACATCAACTCATATCTGGGTTGTAATTATCACTTTAATGGAATAAACTTAGTGGTAGGTTTCTTTAATTGCAAAATGATAGCACTATAATAGTCTGGAGGGAAGACTCGAGAAGCCCCCTCATGTATAAATGTATGTAATCTCTTCCCAAAAGAGGCGGCTGAAGTTTATTGTGATTTCTGTTGAAGAGAGTTGAAAAGAGTTGTTGGTTAGTAGTTGTGGAGAGAAAGAGTTGAGACTCCATTGTAGTCCAGTATTGTACACATTGTAAAAGGTATTCAATTCTAATACAAAAAGAATATTTCCCTGCATATGAGTTTCTATGTGTGTTCCATGTGTTTTCTGAATATTCTTTTGTTTCTGAATAGTTTATGTGCGTATGAATGAATGATATAGATGTGTAAATGTTTCCTTTGTGGGAATAGATGGAATTCTCTGTATGTAGGTTTTTTAGTGTTCTGGGATCTCATGGTAGTGCAAGGAGTGCACATTAGATTTGTTGAGAACTCTAAAACACCTGTGCAAGGAGTGCGCAAGAACCCGTTCAAGAGTTCTGTGAGGAGTGTTCCAGGTGGGGATACCAAAATTGTTCTCAACCTCAGAAGGGATAGTGCGAAGTTTGTATAGAGCAAGCATAAGGAGTGCACCTACACTTAGCATAGTGTAAAATCTGAGAGAGGAAAAGGTAAGTGAAAGGATTGCACAAAGCTGACACACTTTTAATGTGTTGGTCAATTTTAGGAGGAAGTGCGTGAGTGCCAGGAGGGAAAAATAATTCTCTTAGAGAACAAAGGGACTGAACACTTTGAATTTTGAGCAATTACAAGGTCAGGGAAGACAATACCAGTGAACACAGAGTCCATGCAAGGTGTGCAAAGGTAATAACCTTTTAAGTTTCATACTATAGAAGAAGAGCAAGGAGTGTGCCAGAGGCCAAGTAATTCAAGTTCCCAAGATCAGGAGGAAGAGTGTTGTGCTGCCAGGAAGACAAAAGGCTTTGTGGAAGGAGAAAAGGGTCAAATCCATTAGAAACCCCAAGAAATAAAAAATATCAGGAGGGCGAGCATTACGGTGAACAAATACGAAGTCCATAACCTTTGAACACCTCAAATACCCAAAGTTAGAAGGGAAGTGAAGTTACAGCGGAGGAAGGAGCCCTAACAATCATTGGATTGGCTATAGGAATAGATCTGGACTATTGGATCTAAGTACAAACAAGAGGAGGAGCATGCAATAGTGGTAAACAAATCCCAACCATCAGATCTGAATGAAAGGATCAAGAGTCGTCATATCCACGTAAGAAGCATGCCTGTTAACCCTTTAAGTCCCTTGGACTTCGTGAGTTCATAAATTTTTGAGTGTGTGTTGTTGAGGAGACAAGTTTCCTGAAGTCCCAGGATTTGAAGTTAATTTGGATCATTTGTAGAGGAGGATACATTTCTATAGATCAAGAGTGATTGGAATTTCGACAGTCCTCGAGAACTGGGTTGTTATTGCAAAAAGGGAAGAAAGTCCTAAAGATATGAAGCCCTGGAGTAAACCCTAGTCGTTGATTATAAGGCCATGTGTCAGCAAATCGAGCAAAGTTTTGGAGTGTAGAAATTCAACAGAATTGGGTCATTGTGTTGATAGAAGGAGAAAACCCTAAAGCTCCAAATCATGGAGAAGACCCTGACCATTGAAGTCAGGTACACGTGTCGAAATATCCTGATGTTTGGAGACTTGGCCCTTTGGATAAAGTTGGATGTGGATTTTTAAGGTGCGATAACTCTCGAAGGTCAGAGTAGATATTGAATGTCAGCTTGTAAGGACATGTGGATCACAGATCCCATCCCTTCGTTAGTTCAACATTCACACATTTGGGAGGAAGTGTGGTTTGTGTTTTGAAAAGCTATGAAGATCGGAGCATGGAGTAAGTGTGGACTACAAATCTAAGGAAGAGGACAACCATCTGATATGAGAGTCTAGATTTCGTGCATTCAAAGGAATTGTATGTTGGAACGGGGAAGAATCCTGAAGCTCGAAGTCCTGGAACCTCTGTGAACCTTAGATAAAAACACATATTATGAGTTGTTGATCTCCTCCGTTGTTCAATTATTCACATATTGGGTGTTCAGATAAGTTGAGGTGTTGTATGTTTGAAACTCCTGGAGTATGAAGCTCTAGAGCACCTGCTAACTAGGCACCTAGTTTTAATCCTGCAACCATATGCTATTTCCACTGAAACAAAGGGCCAGAGCCAAAAATTTGATTTTTAAAGAAAGGGTCCAAAAGAAGCAATATGTAGGTATTCACATATGTATGGACCTGTAACCCAGAGAGAACAAGGAGGTTTTAATAGGCATGTGTGCATTCAACATGGATCTAGAAGGTCGAGTTGATTCAACTCGGAGGGCCAGGAGTTATCCCCTAGACGAGAGGTACTTCATTAGAATTGGTGGGATTCCCATCATTTACAACAAGCCACTGACAAGAGAATAATTCATAGAAATAGTAAAGACACATAATATGGATGTGATTGACAACATAGATGCTCTCAATCAATCCAAATATGAATATGAAAAAAATACAAATGTTGATGAAAACATCAGAATTATTTAGGACAAATTTATTTGAAAAAAAAATACAAATATTTGATGAAAACATCCATGAGGTATTTAGGACAAATTTGTGGGTGAAAAACTCCAATGGAGGCAGTCTCGGATTTGAAGAATAAATATCCTCATCAAGTAAAGCTATGAGAGGCTTGATGAGGTGGGGCATTTGTGAAAACCAATGATGATACTTCTTCCTTGTAGAAAAAAGAGAAAAAATGAAAAAAATAAAAAAGAGAAAATATTATTTTTACTAATGTTTTGTTTTGCAGGTACCTAACACTTCATTGTTGTATCCATCTACACATGAATAAAATAAATAGTTAACAAAAACTCAATAAGTACAATAATAATTTGCAATTTTTTATATTAATACATATCATTTTGCATTATCTCCATATTCATAACATTTCCTATCATCTCCATATAATCATCCATATTTACCACTTTCCATATCCCATATATGTCATTTTACCCTTTCTTTTCATTAAAATCATCCTATAAGGTTATTCTATAGGATAATCATACAAGGACAATTCTACAAATAATGGAAGGAAACCGAGGTCAAGACCAACATCAATAATTAAAAGATTAATATTAGTAATAAAACAACCTTCTCCAACCATTATTTCCATCATATACATCCTCAGGATAGAAAAAATCCAACTTCTATAGGATACTCTATATCATATAGAAAATATTCAACATGACAGAAACAGATCTAGAGGATGCTTTGTATCATGTAGAATTATTGGATTCCACGTTATTCCAACACATTATAGATATGATCTCAAGGAGGAAAACAAGATAATATAGATATATCATTAATAATACAAGTCACCATTTTCAATTACTCCAACCACCTGCAAGAAGTAAAATTAATGTTCACACAAAGGTAAACAAAGGTAACATGATTATATATCCTCACAACATTTCATTAACCTTCATACAAATTTACCTCTGCTTATTTCATATGGTTTAAATAATTTATAAATTCAATAAAGTGATGGAAATGAGGATGTTCACATGTTTTCAACGGGGGGGGGATGGCCATAATTTGTGTCAAGATTCGAATTGGCATGTGGAGAATAAGTGGTTTAAGTGGAAGTTCGTTACTTTGAGTAAAAAAACACGAACTAAGGAGCTATGAAAACATCAAGTCGACTGTTGTTGTACTACTATGAAAATACATCAGTCATATACATGATTTGAGGGTATAACTTGAAGTTAGAAAAATCAGAGCACCATCTTGAATTTGAAGAATAATATTGGATCTAGTTGGGTAAAATCAGGAATCTTAGATCATGGGAGAAGAGGGAAAGCAAAAGAACCAACCAAAGGATTTGAGGATGTTGCAAGAGAAGAATTTATACATATTGCAAGTAGCCATGAAATTCTAGACAGAGAAATATCCCTTTAATCTCGAACATATGTTGTATTTATTTCATTTTTCCTCTGTTTTTTACCTATGGTCATTCCTAGAAGCTTTTATGGTAATTGAACAACACGCAAGTTGTACCTTGTAGAAACCCGTTTTTTCCCACAATTACAATCCTGTAGACTCTATTCTAAAAATTGAACCAACTTCATATGTGTTAAGATCTCTTAGTATAACAAATTTCGTACATTCATAAACCTATGGTCAAACCCTCTCGACACTAGAGTTTTTTTCACGAGTCTTCAAAAATACATCCTATAGAAATTTTGATTTATACGGTTCCTGTAGAAACCTACTTCTACATGAATGAATGTAGAGAAATGTGTTGGCTTGGAAATTTTCAGAGAAAACCCTTATTTTTACTTTTCTTCAAAGAAACAAACCCTTGATAAATTTGTTGACCACCAGATTTACCTAAAAACAATCTCAATTTATCCTCCTCTCTTAGGAACATGTCAACTTGAACATCCTATAGGAAACCTATAACCAACCTTTTTCTCCTTTCAAAAAATAAAGTCATCATCCTTAACAAACAATCATGTGAGCAATATTCAAGAGGGGATAACCAACAAATGCTTCTCGGATTTATGACAACCCTGAGGTAGTGGAATTTTTCAGAGATGTGATTGGTTGGGGTACTTCGAGAGACTCAGAGGGTATGATGATGATGTATCCATGGAGTTTGATCAGAATTTCTATAATACACAAGAATAGGAATATGTGACCACAGGGAGGGAACTAACAATTAGAATTAATGAAACCTCCAATAGCAGGGTATTGATCAAAAATAGGTTATTGTACAACAACAGGGTATAGGACAATAACATAGTAGTGGTTAGGAACTTAGTGGACATCAAATATAGTAATGAGAGCATAAGAACCAGATTTTGTTGCACAAAGTGTGTGCAAAGTTTCAGTTGTGGGGTCATGATGAGGCCCATTATTGTCTATTCCAAAGGCTCATCTTAAGCACATATTCCACCATAAATTGACTTAATTATTGTTTTCTGACCATATTTAATAGTAAGTCATGTGTATTTTTGCATGTTTCTTAATGAATGTGTTTTGGGGTGGATTTTTGTGCATAATGTGCCTTTTTTCTCTAATGTTTATTCCAAAAGATGTGTATAGAACCAAGCAGGTTGAACTCCATGAGTCAAGGGTTCCAACCTCCTAAGAATAACATATTTTTTCTTCATTAAAGAGTTGTCATCCAAGAATCAAGGGGAATTGTTCCCACCTACCTCGAGAGTGGTCCTTGTGCATTAATGAACACTCATGATTAGCGACAATTGGAGATATAATTGTAATGGGCTAAGATCCCTCATTTAATCACTTCTCTCCTTGATTTAGGAAGGGAGGTCGAACTCTTTAGATATATATAGACCTCTACTTAGGAGAGAAATAGATAGATTTTTTATAATAATATTTTATTGAGATTTTTTCTCTAAAAACTGTCGTTGGATACTTAGAGCCTTTTTTTCTCTTGATGTACTACTGATGTTGATGAAATAAAACATGGTTTTGATTTTCTCTTATTATATTTTTTCTCACTTCTCCCTGTGCTTCTTGGGTAGGGCCCACCCAAGAGGGCTCAAGGGCCCTATTGTAATTTCTTTAGTTATTTGCATGTTATATAGTGATTAGTTATCATTTCATTTCTTTTTGAATATTAATATAGTTTTGCATGATTAATTCTTCTTTTTGTCAAGTTATCATTAATCAGTTAGTTACAATGGGTATCTTGTAGAAAGATTCAATAGCCTCTTGGAACACTCTTGGGTGCCTTTCCATGGCCAAGAACCTTAAATCCATTTAATTTTATTATAGTCTAACTTTGTTGATGCTTCAAAATACTTACACTGGATTTTTAAGCTTCTCTTTAGTTTCCTATAAGAATTTCATGTAGAAACTTCTTGTAGGACTTTCCTAGCTCGAGATTTCAGTTCATTTTAATCTTATTTTTATAAAAATAGAAATAAAAAATAAAATGACATATGGATTGTTTTTTATCCAAGGGTTAGACATAAAATAGCTTGTTTTGTTCATACATTAGTTTAGGTTTCCTTTAATTGCAATTTTTTGTCTTAAACTAGAATGAATTCATCTTCATCTTTAAATTTGCTATGTATGGTTTGGTATGTTTTATTTCCTTCCATTAGACTAAATTATTTTTTTGCAATTTAGTTGGTGTTCTTTTTTGCAATTTAGTTTTATTTTACTAACTATCCTTTTAGTTGGTGTGTTTTTTATTCAAGAAGTAGATTAATTTCCTTTTGTCATTTCAATTTCCTTCCATTAGACTAAATTCCTTTTCTACAATTTAGATTAACTATCCTTTCAGTTGGTGTGCCTTTTATTCAAGAAATAGATTAAGTTTACTTCTATCATTTCAATTTCCTACCATTAGAATAAATTGCTTCTTTGCAATTTAGATTAACTATCCTTTCAGTTGGTGTGATTTTTATTCAAACAATAGATTAATTTTCTTTTTGTCATTTCAATTTCATGCACAATTTAATGCATATAAACCCTTAATCAGTGTCATAACTATATTGTTGTCATCAGGGATGATTTTAGGGGATAAATTTCGCTCATGGGCTAATTTTCCATGGTTTTTCCCAAAAATGGATTCGCTATTCTAAAAATGATTCGCCCAAATTCTAAAGGATAAAATTATTTTACCTTAAAAATCGCCAAAATTTTATACAAACTGTATAAAATCCTTAGAAATTTGAATATTTTTACAAAAATATCACCAAACATTTATAGTTGGCATATGAAGGATCAATAAGATTCCCCGAGGTTTCTACATTTTAAAATAAATTTCTATCCTTAAAATCATCCCTGATTGTCAGTGCATACTGCATATACATTACATAGTACCTCTTAAGTTTGTACAAACCCCATGTTGACAAGTAAAGTAGGAGACCAAGGGTACAATAAATCATTGTTGTTATTCCTAGGACCATCAAATTATACTAAGAGGGGGGATGAATTAGTATAAGATTTTTTTTAACTTTTCAAGCATTCATCAACCATAGGAAAAAAATCACATATGATATCTATTAATTGAAGAAAATGGAGCACAAAATTTATGTGGAAACCCTTTCAGGAGAAAAACAGAAACATATCCTTATAATTCTTTGTAGGAACCAACCTACTCCTACAAATATTTGTAGGCACCAACCTATTGGAGACACCAATACCCATTGGTACAAACCTTGGTAGGAACCAACCTACTCTTACAAATATTCATAGACAATAATCTATTGGAGACACCAATCCCCACCTCTAAGAACCAACTTAGCAAGTGACACCAATCTCTTTGTTTGAGCAGCACGAACCTTCAAATTACAATTTGTTCTCTAGTACATATAACTTCTTCAAAATATCATGACAAGAATTTATATTTAAATTTCCTTCCATTATACTAAATTCCTTTTCTACAATTTAGATTAACTATCCTTTCAGTTGGTGTGCCTTTTATTCAAGAAATATATTAATTTTACTTATGTCATTTCAATTTCCTACCATTAGAATCAATTTCTTTTTTGCAATTTAGATTAACTATCCTTTCAGTTTGTGTTCTTTTTATTCAAGAAATAGATTAATTTTCCTTTTTTCATTTCAATTGCATGCACAATTTAATGCATATAAACCATTGATCAGTGTCATACCTATAATATTGTCAGTGCATACTGCATATACATTGCATAGCACCTCTTAATTTTGTACAAACCCAAGGTTGACAAGAAAAGTAGGAGAACAAGGGTGCAGTAAATCATTGTTGCTATTCCTGGGACCATCAAATTATACTAAGAGGGGGGTGAATTAGTATAATATTTTTGTTAACTTTTCAAACATTCATCAACCATAGAAAAACATTAACATATGATATTTATTAATTGCAGAACATGGAACACAAAATTTATGTGGAAACCCTTTCGGGAGAAAAAAAACAAAATGTATCCTTATAATTCTTTGTAGGAACCAACCTACTGTTATGGGACTTATCTTTAAATCCGGACATAAATAGATCTCCCTAGATCCACCTAGATCTAGAACAAAACAAAACAAAACATGATGCTTTCTGTAAGATCTAATCATTGTGTTTATTATCTAACAAGAGATGTGAAACATATCGTTTAAATATCACTTCCTCTTGTCGTTATTGTCCTAGCTCCACTCCAATGCTCCTGTGATGTTGAATCTACAAGGGAACACAATCCAACCAAAGTGAAAGCAATATAATATACTCAACGATAACTTATGTATGTGATCAAGGAATCATACAATAAAACAAAGCAAGTTTTATGGGAAAGAAACATATCATTGTATCATATTAAAATGAAAGTAGAGGTTACAAACAAAGCCTTGATGTTGCAAGGTCCCCTTATGATGACCCTTTTCTCCAACACACACACTTTCTCCAATCCTTGAATGAAGAAGATCCACAATGACCTGATAAAATGAAATGAAGCTCTCAAGTATGAACTGAAGTAGAATTCCTCATCCAATTCTTAGCCTATTGAATAATAATAATGCTTGAATCAACCTTCATTAACCTTAAAATAAACTTTAGCCTTTTCCATGAGAAATCCCTCTTTATAAAGGGGAAAGAGAGATGGTTAAAGAGATTAGGATGATCCCACCAAATCAGAGAAGTGAGTAGGATTCCAACCATATAGATGCCACCTCACCTTCTAGAAGATCCCCTTATAGAACTTTCATGAAGGTCGACCTTTTCTTATCCTTTTGACATTGTCGCACCTTAGTTGTAGAGCAGCCTACAGAGACGTCACAAACCAATAATAGGGTAGAGTGTGATGACCAGGCATCGCCACACCCTGCTTATGGTGCAGCCTACAATGACCTTCCTTAATAGGTTTTTTTGGAAGACAAATCCAGTCAGTTTCCTCATGGAGAAAGGCTCTTTTTGGGAGCATGAACACATGTTGTCAATGGATCATCAAGATGACCAAAATAATGTGTAACCGAATGTCCCCCAAAGTATGAGGCTAGAACTTGTGATAGCCAAAATACTTTGTAGAATGTGTGTGTCGGAAACAAAGAGTGCATCAGCCAGGAACCTGCAAATAGTCAAGCATCAGCATAATAATATACCATTGTCTGAGGTAGGCATTCCCATACTCATATTAAAAAATGTCAAATGAGTCATGGCCACTAAATATATACCGTGGATCCATGTCAAGGTGAATCGACATAGCCACCCATAATACATTGTGGATCTATGCTCTAAAGAATTCAAATTCGGACATAACCAAGAGACATACAAAATGGATCTATGTGTCAATACAAATCATGAATACTCCATCGCAACCTGCACTAGAATGGGGGAGTCTAGAGTGTTCAATTTCATCATCCCTAAGTACAAATCTAACCATGTGATTACAGGTTTTGAAGTCGAACATGGCAGAAACCACTTGATTATTGGTTAATGATGAGGATCGTTAACAAGTGAGAGGGAAATCACCATTGATTTCAATGACTCCCATGGTACCCCAGTACAATCCAAAGAATGTGAATAAATGAGTTGAAGTCAAACACTCGATGGAATCTTCCAATCAAGGGTCAATGATGTAAACCCACTGTCGAAAGTGAAGAAACTTGCCATTGAGGCATGCAAGCTCTAAGGTATTGAATGATTTCTAAGTCTTATTCATAGATAATGAGTTGAATTCAATAGGAAAATACTCGTCACAGGAGGGCCTTGATGTATCCCCAATCAATGACATGAAATAAGTAACATATGTGAGGTATATAAGAGCATGAGGTGATTTGAAACTGACACAGAGAAGAAATACATGGTAGAAAATTTATAACTGTAGATGGCTGACTCAATAGGAGGCTTATTAAGGGTAGAATTATCTTGAACATATGAATGACATGACAATGGTATTGGCATTATTTACTCAAGGAGGACCCAACATATGGACATGTAGATGGTCAAACGAGAGACAAATGGATTTCCTAACTCGGATTCAATGATGAAGGGGGGTGTCATGTTCAAGAGTGACTATTATTGTGACTAACACGAATGCAAAGAAACATTTCTTTCACAAAATTCCCCCCACCATTTCTGGCGAGTACCTCTTTATTTTTACGCAATATTGAGGAGGATAAAATATGATTGTTGATGTAAGCTCGTCCTTCGGACAAGTCCCTTAGAGTACATTTAACGAACCCTAAGAAGGAGTGGTTTGGTCCCATATGGGTCTTTCAATGTTTTTCTAACGAATCCAAAGAGAGAAAACTCGGGGGTTTTTCATGTTTAGAGAGTCTGAAAAACACTTAAAGAGGACTCCAAAAGTTCCTTTTGCATAAGTTAATATCAGATGGGACCAAAAAAGTGATAATCTACTGCCCATCAAATGTTTTCTTCAAATACTTTTACGAGCATGAAAAGAACAAGGTCTCTCGACAATCTTTTCATGTTTACGGAGTGTGAAAAGAGCTTAAAGGATACTCCATAGGTGTCATTTTTTGTGTTACCATCACGAGTACGAAAAAATGACAAAAGTATACTCAACTACATTCTCATGGATTTACGAGCATGAGAAAGAGAAAAAACTAAGCTGAGAGTTTTTCCTGAAAAAACTATAAAATACTCTGTACATACGACAAATGTATAAAAGTAAACCCCAAAATTTATCGATGTTCAATATTCCACTCCTAGATTTCTCACCTGCAAAAAATCAAACACTTGTGACACCATTAGAAGTCTACGGTTTGGGAGAAATACATAAAATAATATATGACAAATGAAATGGAAAAGTAAAAAGTTAATAAAATGGGGTAAAAACTTATTTGACCATTTCATTGTTACTCCACCCAAACTTTGTTCCAAAACCCCTCTTTTTACCTCAAAATTCCATTGCGGATTGCGAGAGGCATGTTTGATCATTTGGAGAATGGTCTCTGTAGGACAAGTAATTTTTACCTCCCTCAACTTTTCATGGATTCATTTTTACTTTTCATTGGTTAGAAATGTCATTTTAGGTTTCATTTTGTAGGGTACTTGCGCCCAGAGGTCGTCGCAAGCACCCTACATCATGCCCTATGATGACCCAGGGTCATCACAGGTGACCTTTAAGCTATAGTGTGATGACTCCGCACTGTATGGGCTAGCTAGCCTATGACATGCACAAAGAAAAAATGTTTTTAATATTCTTCTACCAATAAAAATTGTCTAGGAGAAAGATGAAGATGATAATGCCTCTTCTATGTTCCATTTCAAGTTTTCTATAGTAAGGATGTTGGAATGGTAGGAGAGAGAGAATGAGGATGAACATAACTTTTCCAGGAATGACCTGAGAATGGTAAATTCCCTCTGTCAGTGTGGAATTCTAAAATTCTTCAAGGTCTAGGGCATGAGGGCCCAATTGAGGTTGCTCGAATACTTAGTCTATATGTGGGACGTAGACCAACAAGTATTCTGTGTGGGGGCTCACATCATTGAGATATATATCGAGGATATCTAATTTTTGACTAGGTTGTCTCATTGAGGGGCTCAAGTTACAATGACATATAGAAGAGGAGGTGGAGAGCCTATGAGCCTATATGTCAGTGCACATTGCATGCCATGCGCTGAGAGACATAGCGGCAAGGTCACTATCCATGAAGTCTGTGAATTACCTCCACGGACTATCCTATACACCATCTCGCATATGGAGGGGATTGCAACTCCCCATATGACCCTTTAGATAGATTTCCAGTATGCGTTGGAATGCATGGAGCCTCAAGTTTTCAACTGGAGTGATGGGGTTCTCAGAAGCATGAAGAAACAGTTGACCAAGTGTAGAAGGGGTGACTTGAAACAATTTGGATACAAATCTATTTTGGTGTCCTTCTTCCTCAAGAGGGTTTCACACTTGCGCCTACAGGTAGAGTGGGGCATACCGACCCCACAAGATCCAAGAATGAAGAGGTGGTGTGACCCCATGGCACGACATGTGACTAGTCTTATCGTTAGGTATAGTGACATTTTCTTTGATTGGTTGAGGCCCAAAATGCTTATAGTATATGAATATGCATATGTTGGATTAGACTTCAGAGGTGACCTAGACTTGGTTCTTCCTGAAGGTTCTCAATGGGGAAACATAGGTAATAAGTACATTTTGTTTTTATAATTTTTTTGTAATTTTTAAATATGAAATGTTTTTATGTCTTTTATCCAATGACTAATAAAAATATCTTTGATGATGCATATGTGGGACCTCATCAACCTCTAGGTTCATCTCCCATTCATAGGCGAGGGGAGAGAGTTGAGGTAGTAGGATTAACCGTTGTTGACTACGAGGCTATAGAGAAAAACTTGGAGGGGCTGATAATGGACATCCAAGATGCCTCCATTGATGATATCCTGAGGTGTTATCATCACCATACAATAGGCGTATCTGCATCAATCAATCGACTACTTTATAGAGTAGCACAAGAAGTCACGTGCTATCGCAAGGAGCATCCTTGATGCTATATTTGTATATGAAGCCACGTGCTTCACATTTTTTACATTTTGGTCTTTGAACAAAAACATTTTTTTGTAAAAACGTTTATCATTATATATATATGAAGCTTCTACCGAATTACCTGTTGTATATACAAAGTGTGATTGGATTTTATAAATTTCTCAAATTTTTGTCTAACACATAATTATCCAATGCATCTGTTAATGTATTTAGACATCTAGGAATGTGTTGATATTCTATGTAATCAAAATGTCGTTCCAAGAGGTGAATTCATAAATATACCCTTAATAGCATAGGAATTCAAATGGAGTAGATGTTACTCAACTGTAGGACTACTAACTGCGAATCGAGTCGTACAATAAGATGAAGGATTCCATGTGAGACCTCATCGGTCAATAATTCAATGACTGCACTGTATTTCATGATATTATTAGTTGCACGACCAAGGAAAACACCATGTAGACTAATCAATTCATTCGTAGGTGAATAGATTTCTGAAGCAGTATATGCTAAGTTCTGAGTACTACAACTAGTGCCATCATCGAAGCCAATGTAGGGTAGCAAAGACACTGACATCTGGAAACCAATCACAATGCAAGGTAAGTAGCTAAGGGTCGAAACCAAACAACGAAAAAGAACACAAGCGTATGATACACTAAAAGTACAAGCACTCATGCAAAAAAGACTTAAGCATAGTACTTCTTTACGTAAATCCCATTTCAGGGTTCACTCAAAGGGATTCCATCATAATCAACTAGCTCATAAGCTCCCTTCTCCAACACACATTTGACAATGTAAGGACCTTGCCACATGGCTTCAAATTTACTAGCCCCTAGCAAATCACGATCTTGTTCATAAAGGAGAACAAGATCACCCTCAGAAAAAAAACATGGCTTGACATGTTTGTCATATTGGGCTTTAACACGTTTCTTTTGGGTTTCAATAACTAGGGAGGCATCACGACGGGTTTCGTCTAATTGCATTAAATACAAAATATGATCTTCTTCGACAGAGGTATTGGGGAGAATTTAAACGACTATTTTCAAAGATGGTATTTCACATTCAATCGGCAAGATAGCCTCGATACCATAAACTAGTTGGAAAGGTGTAAATCCCATGATAGAATTGACAGATGTTCGATATGCCCATAATGTTGAGAACAACATTGTGTTCCAGCTTGTCTTATGAATTCCTATCATCCGTCGAAGCATGGTAATGAGAACTTTGTTGATTGCTTCAACCTAGCCATTGGCTTGTGGGTAATAGCGGGTTGAATTTTCATGGCGAAGACCCAACTTTTCAGTAAGTTCGGACATCACAAAGTTCCAAAAATGGCTACCGTGATCAGTAACGATAGCTTGAGGAACACCAAACCAAGTAATGATGTGATTGAATATGAACAATACTGCAATTTTCCCGGTGTTATCAAATGTAGGCATCACCTCGACCCATTTAGTGAAGTAATCCACAACTACAATGATGTATCCATGCCCCCTGACCGAGTGAGGGTTACATGTCATGAAACCAATGCCCCATTTTAAAAACGGACCGACAGAAATTATAGGATGTAAGGGAGCAATATGAGATCTTATCTTTTTATTATACGTTTGGCAAGCATGGAATTTTTGAACAACAGTGATGCAATCCTTAAATAAATAAGGCCAGAAATAACCCACTTGTAAGATCTTTTGGGCAACGGCATACCCATACAAATGACCGCCACATGCTCTAAAGTGACATTCTTTGAAAGCTTTCTCATCTTCATCGTAAGTGAGACATCATAAAAAAATGGAATCAACACCGCAACGGTAAAGAGTATCACCTAGAATGATGTATTAGTAGGCTTGATATCATATGCAATGACGATCCGCACTAAATAGATCGGCCTAGAAAGTTTGAGTCTCGAGATAGATGATGATATCTACATACCATAGGTCATCAGAAACGATCAGAAAAAGGGATTCGTCAGGCAAGGAATCCTCTGCCACATTTTCTGTCTCAGTGGAGGGAAGGTCACATATCAGTTCGGCGAAAACCAAAGATTTCTTAGACTTAGCACATCCAAACTCTAAGTCAAACTCCTAGAGAATCACTATCCATTTGGAGTACTTGCCCCCTAGCAATTGTCATGTAAGGATGTGTTGCATAGGGTTGCAATCAGAAATAACAGTGGTTATGTGTAATAGGATATAATGATGAAAATGTTGGACAACTTGCACATCTTCCAAGGCCAGTTTCGCCACATGGAGGTATTTGATCTCGGTGGTCAAGAGACTCTGACTCAAATAGTATATCACATGTTCATCATGTGAGTCATCCTATTGGACTAATACCATGGAAATCGTAGAGTCCAAAGCAGCTAAATAGAGGAAGTGAACCCGATTATAGTCAGGGGGAAACATTAATGTTTGCCAAAATTTGTTATGGGACTTATTGGTAAATGAAGACATAAACATATCTCCCTAGATCCACCGAGATCTAGAATAAAAAAAAAAAAAAAACATGATGCTTTCCCTAAGATCTAATCATTGAGTTTATTATCTAACAAGATATCTGCAACATACCATTTAAATATCACTTCCTCTTGTCAGTGTCATCCTAGATCCACTCTAGTGCTCCTATGATGTTGAATCTGTAAGGGAACACAAGCCAACCAAAGTGAAAGCAATATAATATACTCAACAATAACTTATGTATGTGATCAAGGAATCATACAATAAAACAAAGCAAGTTTTATGGGAAAGAAACATATCATTGTATCATATTAAAATGAAAGTTGATATTACAACCAAAGCCTTGATGTTGCAAGGTCCCCTTCCGATGATCCTTTGCTCCAACACACACACTTGCTCCAATCCTTGAATGAAGAAGATCCACAATGACTTGATAAACTAAAATGAAGCTCTCAGTTGTGAACTGAAGTAGAATTCCTCATCCAATTCTTATCATATTCAATAATAATCTTTCTTGAATCAACCTTCATTAACCTTAAAATCAACCTTAGCCTTTTCCATGAGAAATCCCTCTTTATATAGGGGAAAAATAGATGGGTAAAGAGATTAGGATGATCCCACCAAATCAGAGAAGTGAGTAGGATCCCAACCATATGGATGCCACCTCACCTTCTAGAAGATCCCCTTCTATAACTTTCGTGAAGGTCAACCTTTTCTTATCCTTTTGACATCATTGCACCGCAGCTGTAGATCAGCCTGTAGAGATGTCGCAAACTAGTTTTAGGGCAGAGTGCGATGACCAGGCATCGCCGCACATTTCTTATGGTGCATCATGTGATGACCTTTCTTAATAGGGGTTTTTGGAAGACAAACCCAGTCACTTTCCTCATGGAGAAAGGCTCTTTTTCTAAACATGAACACATGTTGTCAACGGATCATCAAGATGACCAAAATAATGTGTAACACCTACTCCTGCAAATATTTGTAGGCACCATCCTACTCAAGACACCAATCCCCATTGGTACAAACCTTGGTAGGAACCAACAAAATCTTACAAATATTCGTAGAAACTAATCTATTGGAGACACCAATCCCCACCGCTAAGCACCAACTTAGAAAGTGACACCAATCTCTTTGTTTGAGTAGCACGAACCTTCAAATTACAATTTATTCTTTAGTACATATAGCTTCTTCAAAATATGATGGCATTCACATTATCTTCACAGAGTCTTCTTGCTACTTATGCCTTCGCCAAGTCTGACAAAAATTTAAATTTCCAAATGAAATTTATGGTAACTTTCCCAAAGATTTATAACAACATTTTATGGATAAAACTTTGTGAGAGGTTTTGAAACATCCAATGTTTTGAGTGGACACTCCACCCATCATCAAGGACATAAAAATCTATTTTTGGTTTTGGATTCTTTTTATTTTTTGAATCTTCCCAAGAATTAACTTGTACAACATTCCACATATCCAATTTTACTAATATAATTATTGAATTTTTACCTAAGTTACTACGGTATGTTTGCTCGGATCCCTGAAAATTTCACAGTCCGAAAAGTCCCAGAAAAAATGTTATAGAGAAAATGCCAATTTGATTTGTTTGAAATTGATTTTAGGACCATTCCATAAACCTACATTCCACAAGTTATATATTATAAGGTATAGTGAACCAAAGTCTGAAAGTTTTATGTGAGGTACTTCTATCTATCTCCTCAGATCCCTGAAAAGTTCATAGTTTGAAAATTCCCAGAAATTTTTTTATAGCGAAAGTGCCAAACTGACATGTTTGAAACTAATTTTATGACTATTTGAAACCCTAACTTCCACAGGGAATATCTCTAAAACTATAGATAACCAACATCTAAAACCTTAACCAAATGTACACAGAAATCTCTCCCCCATATCCTCAAAATTTCACGGTCTGAAACATCCCAGAATATAAGATATAGAGAAAATTCCAAATTGACATGTTTGAAACTAATTTTAGGAGCATTCAATAACCATAAATTCCACAAGGAATATACCATAAATTATAACAAACCAACATCTTAAATTTTAAACACATTTACCTAGATATTGCGCCTCCATCGTCTCAAAATTCCACGGTCTGAAACGTCCCATAAAATACCTTATATTGAAAATTTCAAACCGACTTGTTTGAAATTGATTTAAGGATTATTCAAAAACCCTAACTCCCATATGGAATATCTCAAAACATATAGTGAACCAACATATAAAATTTTAACCACATGTACCCAGAGATCCCATCTCCATCTTCTTAAAATTTCACGGTTTGAAACATCCCCAAAAATATGTTATAGCGAAAATGTCAAACTGACTTGAAACTAATTTCACAACTCTCTCTTTTTGGAATGATATTCAATCTTTTCTCATCCACTTCTTCAAATTTTATTACATTTTTCACCCACAAACTTTCTCTCAACACTTTCTCCTTTTATAATTTATCATAAGCCTTCATGAAGGGGCATGCTAAATAAAAAAGTACATGGCACCCATTAATCAAATAATTGATTTCCCTTTTTTTTATTTCCTTTTCCAAATTCCACGTGAAAATACCATGGGCTTCCAAACCCATGGTTTTGAAACCACCATTTCACTTTTTAATTTTTCACGTGCACCCCTTTTTTATCATACTTGTAAAAATATATATAAATCAATCTTGAAAATGTTGTGTGTATTTGTAAAGACATAATATGAAATTAATGAAAACATTAATCCCTTGACATCAATGGCAATTATTCCAATAATATTCACACTTATGTTTGTGTATGATAGGCATCATTAAGCAGGGTCGTTTATTCTCTTCATATTTTCCTTTACTTTCCTTCTACTTAGTGTTCCTTATATTTAATAATGATAATTGCAGAGTTATGAATAAACAAAGTAATAGAATGTGAATCTGTAGACTCAAAAGAATAAAAGGTAAATTGTTTTGAATCTTCATTACCCTATGTTCATAATATTTTTTAAGAGCTCGAGACAATGAATTCTAAAGTATATTATAGTGCAACACTATTATGCACATTTCAAATATTTGGCTTTAGCTTTTCCATTGCTCAAATGTTAATATCAATCCTACATGGAAATGGTTTATATTTAATTTTTTGATAACTGAATCACTTCCATTTATGATGCCTCAATTTACAATATCATAACATTAGTGGAGAAGGAATAGTTTTTTTGAATAGAATATTTATACTTGATTTAAATTTTTTATGCATATGCATCTATTCCTATAACTCTGATCTTGACAATCTATTATTTATAATTTACTTTGAATATATGGAGTTAATACTAATATTGGATTCATTTTTTTTTAATAATGTTTTTAGGAATAGAGTATGCCAATACCTAGGTAGAAGAAGAGTGTTGTGTTGGTTCTATCACTTGGGTGAGTAGAAAGCCAACCACTTAAATACATTGTCAAACCATCAAGGCAACATAATAAAAGGTTAGTTGGTTAGTGGGCTAGCCAACAAAGTGAACAAAAAATAAACAATATATAACACAAACTAAAATATGAATAAGTTAGAACACATAAAAATAGAAATTAGAACAAGTTGAGATGGTCACAAATTGATAAGATTGCATTAATAACAATGTAGAGAAAGGCATGAAACTTATGAGCTCCACTCTTCTTCCTTAGGAGGGTTCAAATAGTCCCCAATGTAGAAATTATTCTCCTCTTACAATATGATAATGGCAGTGAAGAATTACCACCAACTTCTCAATAGGTGATAAAAATGGCCTTTGCTATGGATATTGGAATTCTTCTATGAGAATAGTGGATTCTCAAGAGGCAATTTCAACAAAATAACAATAAAACTGAACTCTTAATTTAGTGCACACCCCAAGCTTGTATTTATAGGATCCTTTCAATATTTTTTTCAAACTAGTTTTCAATGTGAATAGGGATCCTTCATGTAGGTACTTCACCTAGGCTTCAAGTGGTCATAATGTTGTTATTATACTTGGATGGGTGAACTCTCATGGTACACCTAATTTGAGTGTGTGTGAGATATGACTACGGTAATAAATGTGTTATTTTTACGTTAGCATGGGTTTCTCTTATGGCAATAGCGCAACCCATTCCATTGGCGTGGATTTGAGTTGGTTAGCCCATGCTATTTTGCACAAATAGTGAAAAAATTCCTTTGGAAGTCTACATTGAAATTCAGGGATCCACTTTCCATAGTTTTTTTACTTTGTTGATTGGATCCTATTAATTCTTCAGGTATGGTTTTGGTGTGTTTCACTGGCGATTTCCTCAGTCATCACCTCTATTTTATTTTAGATATTTTTTGGTGATAAAAAATTCCCTCTGATGTGTGAGGTTAGGAGCATACATATAGCCAAAATACATCATCATTTGTTTTTCCTAGTGTAGTATCATCTTGTAGAGGATTTCAAGAAGGTTTTGGAGGAGAAATGTTAGGTCGATCCATAGAAGGGAGAGGTGAGATCATTAATAAAAATATTTCTATGAAAATAATAAATATATTTGTACAAATGAGGATGGAATGCCATATGATCATGTCATAAAACTAGAAATATGTAATTTTAACTGAAATAGTTGGTGAAGTGGAGACCTGGAATGCCCTCAAGAGCGTCGGTAATGAAAAAGAACGTTCTTGATGAGTGAACTTCCTCTGAATCTAGGAAAACAAATGTTCCAAGTGTCAGTGACTCGGAGGAATTGATGTCCTGCCAGATTCAAAGGTCTTCAACTGACACTGAGCACTGCAATAGCTACATAGTGAGACCCACCGTAATATGAAATTGTGTTGAGGTTGAATGTTATGGGGGACAATGGAATTGTAAATAAAATTAGGATTATTTCTATTCCATATGATATGATTCATTTATAGTGTATGAGAGCCAAGATACTTCTACCTTCGTAAGAATGGGAGTTGATGTTGACAGGTAGGAATCCATGACTGTAAGAAGCAAAGGGATTCTTGAGATCAGTGAGTCAAAGATGGTATCAATTACTTACTTGAAGTAAGGTGGGTTGATTGGTAAAATGGGCAAAGTTCAAAATGCATGAGACTCAAACACTTCCCTTTATTGGGTTTTTAGTGATGGATGGAAGCAACTGCGAAATGTAATATTATGTCATAGAAAAAACTAAATATTGGGATAATTGTGTTGAGCTGATAAGGCTGCAAAGAAATGGGGGATAGGTCAAGACTCATAGATATGGAATGAAGGGGTCTAGGATACTAAGGGTTTGACTAATGAGAGGATGTTTTGCAAACAAGGATATTAAGGTTAGATTCCCCGACCAAGGGTGACATGGGATGCTTTTCCATGAAATGATTCCATCAACTATGATGTCCAAAACCTATGTGCTACTGGAAATCAAAAGGTACTTTATACAATTACCAAATGAACAAAGAATTATTTGGGTTGATGATTCACATACAGAAATGAGTGCCACAGTGAAATATTTCTTGGCTTTCTTGGGGCGCAAGTGTCAGAAGTTAATTGATGCAGGGTCGGGCCCCATGGGTGGGTTTCTGTATTAGGTAAATGAATGAAGGATGGATTTGTAGATGGGAAATTGATTTTAGATGAGATGAAGGGCTGATGAAAATGTGGAGTTGCATTTAACATAACCAATGAAAAATTGTTTTGGGATTCCATGATGGGAAGGATAGAAATATGATGAGAAGTATGGGATTCATTCTTGAAAGTGGAAAAACTATTAGGACTCCCTACCCTAGGGGGTAAGAACAACATGAGTGTCCATTTTTCATGAGAAAACATATGTGAGACAACTCATGAAGGTGAGAATGCTACCAATTATTATTACCAAGATGAAAAGAGGGGTGAAGGTGATGCTAAACCGGGTTTTGAGGGCCCTAGAGGTAAATGTCTAAAGGTGAAACTAGGAAATACAATTAATCTCAATGGAATTAACAACATGCTAATTTTTAAAGAAGTATTCCAGAAAGGATTATGAGAATACAACATGGACTGAATTTTGATCTTGTATATGATAACCTACACAAACACCAAATATCAAAAGTGAAAATATTTAGTAAACTACATATATACTATGGAAATTTTAGAACAAGTGAAAATTAACAAGCATACCTATTCCCAGGAGTGTGATGATGGCCCCCAGGACAACTATGAAATGTGGAAAATAGACGATGACAGTGTATAGAATGAAATGTTAGGATCATGTCAGCGTGAACGATTTGAAAAATGGAAATTATGGGCTCATATATGGGAGATTGGAAGTTTGGATTGTGGGCATATAAATGGGAATGGGGTTGTAACATCCCTGTCCACCCATGCTGGGGCATGCTACTCTAGATAAAACTTTCATTCTCTCTGTGGAACATACTATAACATACCCAACATCCAAACTGAGCTTTGACACATAAAATTTTCGAACTACATGCAATTAAAACATATACTCACAGAACCTTTGCAGAACTTCATATATAAAACGCAAAAAGACAAATAAATTATGTAAAAGCATGAATTCATACTGAAATAATAGTAAGCATAGACATGTAGAATATACAGGAAATACCCATAAGCATACATACAACTATAACCAGGCATAGGATAAACCCATAAAACTGAACACGTAAATAATAATGCAACATGTAAATTTATCACACAGTTGACACTTATCTTGGTAAGAATATTACCAACTATGTGTAGACCTTCCATGAACCTCCTAGCCTTAGACCACAATTMTCATCACTCTCAACAACTATGTGTAGACCCCCAAGCTGGGACTAAACTCCACCCGGGTAAAGGGATTCCTAACCAGGCTAACGACTCATAGACAACAGGAAATACTCTATCACAGGTGCCCAATCAAACTAACAACCTACAGTCTCTCATTCCCCACATGCCTGTCCCACCCCAGGAAGTGTGCCCCTTCTCTGCTGAATAGTCCTTCGGCTTCCCCACTTCCTTTCCAGGCTTCAGCAACAAGTCGGACAGGAAGTCTCAGAGCCTTGTAGTTGTAGTTTATCACCTTCGGGAAATCAATTCCTGACAATTCTCTCACCCAGAGAGGAATTTCTCATGGTCCTAACAACCCGCCTATTCAATATCCCATGAGCCTGATAATCCACGTCTTCAGTCCAATGCCCAAGCTAACCAGCTACACAAACAAGTATGCCTATGGATACAGGTTCGGGTACAGTGACATGAAGGTATGAAAGATAGCTCAATGAGTGTGTGAATTCTCATGGATGATTGAATCGATGATTGAATGATGGGAGGAATGATAGAAAGAATGATGGGAAATGAACTAAGTCCAAAGAATATGTAGGCAAGTCCCCAACTTGACACTTGTCATGTTGGGAGCTACTTTAGCCCACTTGTCCCCATCTTTAGAACTTAGGATAAAATAATTATCCATACTTTATAATTTAAGAAATTTTAATATAATATTCATTTTTGTCATTTGATGCTCTACCCAGTAACTACAACAAAAAAAAGCATTTGTATTCATACAGACACCATATTCATTCTCCAGGGTTCACTTGAATTCTTAATAGAAAACCCTAACACATGATATATACAAAATGGATGAATATCAACATGGGGTTCTCTGTCGAGGCCTATTGCAATCGCACATACTAGAGATCTTTTCCATGTTT
>SNQJ01S0053359.1:14552-30076 GCA_010110895.2 Picea sitchensis
AAGGGGATAAAAGCTCAAAGGAGGATCTACTTCAACCGTCGATAAAAAAAAGGTTAGTCGATTCTTCTCATGTTTGCCTGAGAAAAGGGGTTTTAGATTTGGGTAGAAGGTTAAAAGTAAGCCTATGAATGGTCATGATCTGCGTACAAGTTTAAAACCCTAGCTTGTTAGTCCGTAGGGTAGAATACCCCACAACACCTTTGCCACCTAGACTCAGGTATGATGTAGAGGTAAAATATAGACCCTCTAAACCTGATGTCAAACATTGGAAGGTATTCGAGGATGATATTGAAATCAAGAGGTTCCTGGAAACTGTTGATGAATTTTTTGCATTACACATAGATCCAGATCTTGATTCTGAAAATGATCTCCATGCTGATGTATTTTAAAGAAAATTGTTAATCATCACATTGTGAAGTTACCAAGCAATCACATTCCAAAGGGACTAGTTCCTTTGGAAATGATTTTTGACAGTAACGATGTGGCAGTAAAAAATAGAAGTTTGCTTGATGATGCTGACATATCTGAATGCAACATTGGTATAAAGGAAAATCCTAAGTTTGACAAGTTTTCAAGCAGCCTGTCAAAGGAGCAAAGTGCCAAATATTCTAAGCTATTGAAAAGGTTTGTTGATGTGTTTGCATGAACATATGAAGATCTCGGGACTTATGACATAGGTGTCATTGAGCATAAAATCCCACTGAAGGAGGAAACTAAGTCGTTTAGGTAGAAATTGAGGCCGATAAATCCTATGTTGCTGCCAATCATGGAGAAAGAGGTGAAGAAGCTATTTGATGCCTAGATCATCATGCCCTTGAGGTATTCAGAGTGGGTGGCCAACTTGGTCCCAGTGAGAAAGAAAAATGGGGAAATCAGGCTTTGTGTCGATTTCAGAAACCTGAACAGAAGCTCAAAGAAGGACAACTACCCCTTGTCGAAGATGGAACACATATTACAAAGGGTGACTGGTGCATCAAGGATATCCATGATTCATGGTTTTTCTGGATATAAACAAATCTTTGTTATGCCTGAAGACAGAGAAAAAACCGCCTTCACCACTGCTTGGGATACATTCATGTATGCTAATATGCCCTTTGGATTGATGAACATAGGGGAAACCTTTCAGCGAGCCATGGACATCGTCTTCATTGGAGAAAGGGATAAATGTGTGGTCATCTATTTGGATGACATTACAATTTTCTCCAAGTCTGATAAAAAACATTGTGAACATTTGAAAAGGGTCTTCTTAAAATGCAGGAAATTTGGCCTTTCCTTAAATCCCAAGAAATCATTGTTTTCCATGAAGGAGGGGAAATTATTGGGGCACATAGTATCAGTTGAGGGAGTCAGGATCGATCCTAGAAGGGTAGAAAAAATCCAATCCTTGTCAATCCCGAGATCTAGGAAAGAGGTCCAGTCTTTCTTGGGAAAAACTAATTTCCTGAGAAGGTTTGTTTCCAATTTTGTTGAAATGGTAAAGCTCATAACAACCATGCTCAGGAAGGGGAATGAAGTAAAATGGACTGTTGAGTCCAGGAATTCTTTTGAAAAAATCAAGAAGGCCTTGACTGAGGCACCTGTTCTTATCAATCCTGATTACTCCAAAGATTTTCTGATTTTTTCTTTTTCTTCTTTTCATATAGTGGCAGCTTTTTTATTGCATGAAAATGTGGGAGGGTTAGAGAAGCCTATTTCATTTTTCAGCAAAGCACTAAGAGATGCAAAAGTTAAATATGACATCATGGAGAAACAGGCCTATGACTTGGTAAGAGCTCTCAAATATTTCATATGTTCTGCATTCAAATATCATTGCATACGTTCCTTCGGCTTATGTGAAGGACATTCTCATTCGGACTGACATAGATGGATGAAGGAGCAAGTGGATTGCCAAAATCCTTGAGTTTGATCTGGAAACAAAGCCTACCAAACTAGTTAAAGGCTAAGGTTTAGCCAAGTTACTGGTTGAGTCTAATTGCAAGGATTTGGGGGTCAACTTCATCAGAGCCTGCTCAGAAAATCAACAAGTTGAATCATCTCATCCAGGTCCACAAGTCAGCCCTCCAATGGTAGGATGCATCCGGTACAAAGACATCATATTCTTTCTGCAGGAGCTACGGCCTCCAGATGGTATAGGAAAAAGTAAGGAAAGAGATCCTAAGACCAAAGTAATTAAATATTGCCTCATTGAACAGGTTTTGTATTGGAAAGACCCTCTGGGAGTGCTTTTGAGATGTTTGGACCCACAAGAGGCCCAAAAAATTTGTTTGATTTTCATGACAACCTATGTGGGGGACATCACTTATGGAGAGCTACAGCCTATAAAATTCTTAGGGCTAGGTATTTTTGGCCTACTCTATTCACTAATGTATGTGAGAAAATTAGGGCTTGTGTTAAATGTTAAAAATTTGTTGGGAAGTAGCAACTCAAGTCTCTTCCATTGAAGCTTGTGGTAGCTTCAAGACCCTTTCAGCAATGGGGCCTGGACTTTATTGGGGAAATTCATCCTGCTTCAAGTGGTCAACACAAATGGATCTTAAATGCAACATATTTTTTCACCAAGTGGATAGAAGTTATCCCCACAAGGAGTGCTTCTCACAAGGTAATCATTGGTTTTGTTGAAGACATTATAACAAGATTTGGTTGTCCGAAAAGAATCATCACTGACAACGTTGCATATTTCAAGGCTGAACCTCTAATCAAGTTTTGTGAACAGTTTGGAATTTCACTAATTCACTCAACTCCTTACTATCCCTAAGGGAATGAACTGGTCGAATATTCAAACAAAAGACTTATAAAAGTTATTAAAAGATTGTTGGAGGACAAGAAGAAAGCATGGGATTCAAAGCTCAAATTTCCCCTGTGGGATGACATGATGACGACTAGGAGGTTTCTTGGTGTCTCCCCCTTTCAGTTTGTGTATGGAGTTGAGCCTATCTTTCCTTCTCAGTTGGCCTTGCCGGTGGAGAAATTATTCCAAGACTACCAAGGGGAGCCTGATGATATGATCATAAGAATACAACAGTAGGTAGAAGTGCAACAGACTAGAGAGAAAATGATGGACAAAGCACATGAACATCAACAGAGGATTAAGCAGGATTTTGACAAGAAAGTTAGGAAAGAGAATTTCCAATCAGGATATCTAGTACTCAAGTGGGATGCACCTAAGCAGAACAGGGGAAAGCATGGAAAATTTGAGGCCCTATGGATCAAACCCTTCAAAATCTCTGAGAAATTCCCAAATAACACTTACAAGTTGCAGAATTTGGAGGGTGATGAAGTTTTTGGTGGCCCTGTAAATGGCCATTTTCTGAAGAATCTCATTACTTAAGCCAGGAGTGGCTTCCATGTCTTTGTAAATATTGTTTTTCTTTGTTTTCAGTTTTATGCATGACTCCAACCCAACAGTAAGGCACTGAATCTACAAAAGAGTTCTTAGAGCCTCACAGGGAGGACTCTATACGCCATGGAGCCTAATGTTAACACACATTGTTGATCGGGGGTGTTTTCCTTAGGAAATGGCATTTTGGCCAAAGAAATGAAAGAAAGTGGGCAAAAAACCCACAAAATGGTTTATATCCTAAGTCGGATGAATGATGTGACTGTTAGGACTCAGAAATGTCACATCTATATCCTCGTTTCCTTCACCATTCCTTACGTTTCATGGTCCTAATAAACCTTTTATCATACCATTTCCATACATACATTTAGGTTTCACCTTATTATTTTCCACTTTATTCATTTCAGTATTATAAGTGAATTTATGATTAAATATTAGAAAAATAACATATTTTCATTATATATCAAGTTTGGATGAGTTTGATGATGTGTGCATGCATATGAAGATTTCAACAAAGTCAAATATTATCACCTAGTCTCAAATTCGAATTTCATCTTCAAGATTTGAAGATTTGAAGAATATTTGGGACAATCATTCAAGCATATTCAAAGGAGAAGATCATGGATATTTTGATAGGATATCTTATCCAAGATAAGAGTGGAGGATTTGATGGAATAAGTTGAGAGAATAGTGGATCTGTAATTATGACACTCTTCAAGACTTTCATGTATATAAGAGAGTGCTCTCTCTTCATGATGAAGGGAGATAATTTGGGGGAGTTGGAGTTAGTGTGAGAGATCATGTAATTGATAATTGAGTCTTGTAATTAGGAGAAGGGGATTCTTAGCTTTGATTCTTTCATTTTTATTCTTTCATGCTTTGTCATTTGATTCTTGTAATATAATTTGAGATTGATTTATTGTGTGAGCTCACATATGTCATTTGTCGTTCAACTCTTCACATGTTGTATTGTTTTTCCCTTATGCAATTTGCTTCTTTCCTAGTTAGTCTTTCAATACTTTCCTAGATTGTTGTCCCAAAAGAACATCACAGAAATCCATTGGGGAAACATCACATAATACCTCATCCTTGAAGGGTTGGATGTCATATGAAAATCGGCACTACTGGCTGACATGGAGATCTTGTCCCTGGCAAAGCCACCTGATTTTGTATGGTTGTGGGTGTGGTGTTGTCGACAATACCAACTGTTTGATGACCTCTACTGAGATGAGGTTTTTTTAGCTTTCGCTATCAACAATGAAATGAAACGGGGTCCCCTTCACCCACAATTGTGAATGGAAGAGGCGCTCCCCCTCTTCAGGATTTGTTGGTTCTTTTGGTTGAATTATTGAGGTCACAACAATAGCAGTGAGGTATGCGTCGATGGTTTTTCTTCTCCCATTATTGTTTGAATAAGATTATGAATCTAGGTTCGGGTCTTTTTTTTTTTCGACCAATAATGACTATTTTCAGCGACATTCATCGGTGTTGTGCCAGGAGATTTTTTGGAAATAGCACCACTTTCCAATGTCCTTCTTCATATTTTTTTTACCCTTCTTTTTTTATAGCTTAGGCTAGTTTTCAAGAGGATTTTTGTTAGGGTCGTCTTTATCATACTTTGGTTGTTACGTATTTGCAGACCCAAACTCACGTTTGTTCTGGTGCCTAAATTTATGCTCAATTTTGACAACATATCGATAGGAATCTCCCAGTGATGAGATGTCCAAAAACTCCATTTCAGTTTAGATGTACCTATGTAGAGCCCCATAGTATTTCAAAACCAAATTTCACTTAGAATATTTGATACCTAGCTTGGTACGCAAGGTATGGAAGGTATTGGTGAACTCTGACACTGCTTGGCCCCTCTTTTGATGCAGCATGGTCCATCTCATGTATTCATCATCATAATTACCAATAGGGTAATATTGTTCCTTGACTGCATCCACAAAAAAATCCCAAGTGGGATCGGCCCCATATTTTCCAGACTCTTCTATGTAAATTTTCTCCCAGTAAGTTTCCCACCAATTTTTGACATGGGGAGAGTCTTAAGGAGTGTGAAGGTGATATTTTCCCTCTCGGAAAAATTGTGAACAAAAAAATAACCATCTAGCATATTTAACCATTTTTCTAGGGCATTTGCATCTATTTGACCTTCAAATATGGGAATATCAAAATTAACCTGTACCTTGAAAGGCAAGGTGCCTCTAAAATGGAATCTTGATAAGACATGTTTGTTGTTATTGGCAGGAGTTTAAGGATGTGGGAAAAATTCTCCATCATTTCATCCCTTTGTCGTGTTAGAGCTTGCTCAAGCAACATATTAATATAATCTTATGCTCCGTTGTTTTTCTTTTCTTCCGCCATGGAGGGTTTCTTAGGTGTACGAGAGTGATTTTCCTCAAGAGAGACAATCTCAAGACCCAAATTTTTATACTCGGACCTCGTCGGGGACATGCACTGAAAAATGATCAAGAGTAGCCTACTCTGATACCACTGATCCGGTTTGTTTTTAGCATGAAATGAGAGCAGAGATATAATAAGAAATGCAAAGAGATATTTCATATATACAATAATATAACAGTTATTTATTAGAGATATAACCATAAACACAAAGATACAGTAATACACAATTTCTATTAATGAGAAAAATGTTCAAAACTATAGAAATACAAAGTGAAAGACTCGCTAGAATGGTGGCAGCTTATCTCTGAGAAGAGATGTGATGGCTACTCACATTCGCAAGAAGATGATTATTAAAATGACGCTCCAATGTAATTTTTAACATAAATAAAATACAAAACCCTAACCCCGGAAGATGAAAAGCCAACAGTTTTTTGGACCCTGTTTTGGGCAGTTTGGTGTATCAACTTCCTGAGGGCGTAACTTTGGCATACGATCTCTGTTTGGGGAACATGATAGCTCGTTGGAAAGGTATCGACAAGGATATTAATTTTGGGGGCTCAATGAGAGACTTTGGATATAAATTAGGTGTTTTATCATGAAACAAATTTGTTTATGCCCTCAAAATGGTCCTAAAAGTTTAGGAACCAAAAAACTGCTAAAAATAGTAAATTGCCAGAAGATTGTTTTGAGCTAGTTCGAATAGGTGGGCGGCCACTGATATCCACCTGGATCAACTAGTAAGTGAAGTTGATATAATAAAGAAGGGGAAAAATAACTTGGGAGGAATGAATCGACTATCAGTGAAGCAAATTCTCAAAGAATGAGTTGGGTAACCAACAATGAAGTAAAATGTGTAGAGGGTGAATCGAGTAACTAGCAACTAGCAATGAAGATAAATGGTGTATATGGGTCATGGGAAAATAACAAACGCCCAAGTAGCACTATATTGTGGAGTATAGTATGTATACGACTTATGGTAAAAATGTCGAGCAATTTTGAAAACAAAATATATGACCTGTGGGCAAAGTGTAGACACCTACCAGCAACAAATTTGACTTAGGGAGTGGGATAAATCCCCCCAAAAAATATTAAGAACTAAATTAGAAAATTCCAAGTAAATAGGAATAGAAAGAGATTTTTCAATTTCCAACTTCAAAATGGATGTACGGGTGTGGATAAAGAGTTGTTTGACTATCTTATTATCCCATGGGGACCATATCCATGGAAAACAAACTCAAATCACAACAGGAACGTAGTTCTCTTTACTAAAACAATACACAAACAACCATTATTTATAGTTTGCACCATTTCCACTCATATACAATGAAATCCACATAACAATAAAACCACACATAAAACTCATAATTTCCCCTAGAAAACCAAATGGGAAAACCAACATTGAAATGGCTTCAGTCAAGCTCTTTATTATGCAACAATGGGAAAGTTACAGGCTCTGTGGTTCATCTCTATGTTCCTCAATGAAATCTGGGTGACCTCCTAATACATTGATAACCAAAGAACCCCTCTTCCTTTGTGAGTAAAAAAGGATATAGGAGACTGGGTCAACTGGGGGGGATAGTTGGAAGGTCAGGCATCCCCAACCCTTTAGCTTCTCCTCCTTCTCTTTGTTTTTTGTTTTTGTCTTTTCTCTCAAGGGGGAATATTTTATTAATACATTATTTCTTATCTTGGTACAATCATTAACCTAAAAAAGGTAAAAGGTAAATGTCTAGGCCATAGTAATCAAAAAGTATAATATATCATCATTCCATGTTCTCACATACTACCTCTTTTTATGACATCCCTAGGAAGCCTCCAATGCAACATTGGCTCTTCCCCTTCTTCATGTGATCAATTGTCTCATAGAAACATTAGGAGAGCAATCAATATCATGAGCACCACCAAGGATGTTAAAAGCCTTCATGAAAAGTTTCAAAAACACAATATTCACTCTCTTGACTTCCACATTGTTGATTTGTTTAATATTTTTGTTTTCTCAAGTTTCCCTCAGCCATGGTCCCACTATATCATCCACCCTATTACCCTTGATTTTGCATGAGGCCTATACTAGTGAATTGTTTTACTACCCCTATGATTTTCATTACAAAGAGATTTGGATGGATAGGGTTTTCTGGTCCTCAATTGGTTCCTAGGATTGTTGATGACACGGGTTATGATGTGCTAAAGGATTTGATGGTGTTTTTCTTGGTATACTTGCTTATAATAGAGAGATATAATTACACTTGATCATGTGATGTGTCAATATCCATTCTTTGCTTGGTGATTGGATATGGATATACATGGATCCCTTGGTGGAACTCCCTAGCACTTTTGGGCTAAGTAGACATGGTATTGTCATATCCATTTTTTAACCTTCATCATGTAATAAAGTGCTTGGCATGCACTCACCTTTTTACATATGGTTTGCTTCTTGGATGGATGGGTGTGAGTATAATTAAAGGTCATTTTCTCCAACACTCTATCTCTTATTGAATACTTTCACACATGGATGGGTTGCTTGTGTTAAGGATCATATTTCTATGTAGAGTGTTCCTCTTCCTTGGATCACATTTGGAGGAACATGCACACTTATCATCCCCTTATGCATATTTTGATTAATTCGTCCTTCTCCTTGATAAGTTGGTTGAACTCTTGGTAACTTGGCATATGGTTCATGGCATGTTTTACTTACTCTTCCTTGGATCTACCACCCTATTCATCTCCTCATGCTTTAATTGGTCCCCACATGCTATCTTGGGGGATTATTTTGCACACATGTTCAGGAATTTTGTTGGATTTAAGGGGGTTATCCCTTATTTTCATGGAGATGGTTGAGTATTATTGACATTCCACATGTTGAGACCTTGTTCCATGGATTCGTTTACTTGATTTGAGGAGTCTTTATACCCTTAGAAACCCTTATATGACATTACAGAGGGGCGTACCTCTTAGAGACCTCATGTGTTCCATATTTGAAGGTGTTGACTTGGTGCATGCTTGATGATAGAGGAGGATGTCCAATTTAGAGGTTACTTGGAATAATTTCTCATGCTTATTGAGGGAATGTCTCACTTGAGAGGAGGTTACATGGTCTAAACCCTCATTTTAGGAGGACATCCACCATTTTGGAGCCTTCTTGCACACATATTCATGTTATCAATGAGGGTGTACACCTTGGAGAAGATTTATTTGTACATTTACTCGCATTTGGAGGAGTGCATCTCATTCAAAGGGTCACACGTGCCATCTTATGAGATCTTGTACTTGGTCCTTGTACACTTTGAAGAGGATGTTTCACCTTGGAAAGCCACACATCCACCTTGGAGAAAATATATGAGGTTTTATTGCATATTTTGAGCACAACCTAGCTTCAAGAGAAATAACATTTTGACATAGTGCCTATATTTCCTCCAAACCATTGATGTAGAGTGGTCGTGGTATTTCCAAAATGTGTTCATAATAGAAATTCCGACAAACATTGACATAATTATGGTATTTTCAAAATTTGTCGTCGGAAAATTCTCGCCACATTTTGACCACATGTTTGATGAGCGCCCCACCTTTATTGCTTGAGTGATTTGGTTATTTTGAGAGATAATTATTGATATATTCCCATGGTATGGAACACCCTATCTCTTGAGGCCACATGGAACATATTTTTATGCACTATTGATAGGACATTTCACCTTGGGAAACTTTATGGAGGTTGTTACAAAACCAACTCCTTTATTTTATTATCATTAACTTATCTCATGGAGTTGGTTACTTAAGAGAATTATTGTATTGTTTTTCTACCATATTTTATTGATTCTTCTTGGAAAAGGAAGTGGATCTCAACAAGCCATGTAGTATTAAATTTATTGGAGAGATTATTTATTGTATTCCTCATAGAGATTAGTAGATATGGGAAAACAATTATTATTTTATTGTAAAAGTAGACGAAGCTAGAATCTATTTAAAGAGTAGTTTTCTCCATTTATAATCGTGGTTGGAATTTTGGAGCTTCCCCTCCTTCAATATTAATGGACACATCTTTCTTGGAGCATGCGTGATGTATAAGAACCCTTTCTATGTTGAGTGTGCAAATATTTTGGTGCTTAAATCTTGAAGTGATGTAGTTTCTTATACATAGGAAAGACTAACAACTTGATCCATTGAAAGGTAAAATATACCACTTGGAAGGATTTTTGCATATGTGGTAACACTCTTCTCTCCTTTAATGTATAATAGTTTGTTTTATATATCCTCTAGGAACTTTAGCAAGCTCGTTAACTTGAATTTCTAGGGTAAATTTGAGTTGCTTAGTTGAAGATGGATCTTAGAGTGAAATTTATTGAGTCTTTTATCCTTACTTCCATTTCTAACACATAAGAAAATAGGCCATCCTAGATACCCCCTTGACTCATTTTTCCTTTTTGGATTTGGCACTAATCTCTACTTCCTTCCGTCACTACTTAAACTATTTTTGAAAACCCAAAAAAAAAATTATTTTACTAAAATTTACTCTCATATCACCTTGTTCCTCATTACTTAATTTTAGTAATACTACTATGGATACTCCCCTTGAGTTGGAGGAGAGTTGGGCCCCTAAAGTGAATAGAATAGGTTACTTATGTGATAGTTATGATTGTCCTATTAGTTCCCTCCCACGTTGTACATTGTGGATTATGGATTTTATCTTCAAGTACAAGTTGGGATGTAACATTTTGGCGTCATTGTTAGGGATAAAGTCCATTCTCCCGAAAAATTTGAAGACTATGCTTCATAACATTTTTGTGATTGTTGCATTGAAAATATTGTTCTCACATGTTGACTCCATAAAGAGACAAAGCCCTTATTCCTTATAGATTTTGAAGACATTGTTGTGTGTGGAGGTGAGCACATCCATCAATCTTGAAGGATCTTTGAAAGCTCATCTTGGAAACTCCACACTTTGGTATTCGTATGATTGGTATGCAATTCTCAAATTTCAAAATTCAGCACCTAGTATGTTTCAAGATTTGAAGAAAAAAGTATGGCTCGTACCAAAAGAAAATTTTGGGAAGATTTGTTTGCTCCTTTGTATTCTTCATGTGTTTTGGGATATACATATATGTTTCACTTGGATACGTGGACTACCCATATCCCAAAGTTTGATGGAAATCCTTGGTTGGCTTCAAGGTGCCTTGTATCTTTTATGAATAATGTGGTAAGGAATAACATTGTCCATGAAGATATATTGATGAAAATGTCTGCATATTCAATGCCAGGAAAAAGAGCATAGGATTGGTATTGTAATATCATCCCTAAGGAGATAAAATCATTTCTATATTTGATTAAATAATTCCAAAAAAATTGGATTTGTGATTATGAAGAAGTTGAACATGCATATATTCTTGTTGACATTTGTTACCCCCTCAAATCTAGGGGTAAATAGACACCATTTTTTTCTCATATGATCTATATCATAGACATTAACTATGCAGACAACATCCATGGTTCTCTACAGATAGATGTTCGATGCTACTTACCATATTTCTCTCAAATCACTCTCATTTGATGACTAAGGTGTTTGAAATACAAGAGGTAAATTGTTTCAATGCTTCATATTACATGTTAATACCTTATGTACTTGTTATCCCCATTTTTTGGATAACTAAGGAAATTATGTCTCAAGGCCCTCAGGTTGCAGATATGGAGTATCAAGAGACTACATGACCAGTGATACCCTTTTCACAAATGGAAAACCCACTCACCACCACAGATGGTCCTAGTTTTGTAGATGGTATCCACCACATTGGCTAGCTTGCGGAAGGAAGTGGGACTAGCTCCATGAGGTACAAGTCAGTATTATGGTGAGCATCATTTCAATATTCAAGCCATTTGATTATTTTATATTTTAGATTGCTCTATATTTCATGATATATGCTTGGACATTATGCAGTTTCCCCTGCTTCACCTTGGTGGTTGACATTGTTCCCTAGTAAGTGGTCTTTCTTGGGAATGAGTTTTCTACTAGGAACTCCCTTAGTAATCCATTGTACCTTTTCCGACCATACTTACCACTTTCCATCATTATTCCCCTCCATTTCCTTATCTCTTGGGATTTTAGAGTGTATTGACCCAAGAAGGGGTTGCCCCTCATTCTATGGGATGTAGGGGATAAAGGCCCAGAGGCATTGATGTTGGGTAAAATATAAAATCATTATATAAACCTTCCCAACACTTTGCCCAGGAATCACCCAAGAAAGAAATAAAATGATTATCTTTGAGTAAAGGGGACCCACAATATAATGAAGAATGATTAAAAGGTTAGTTGAAGGATAGGAGGTCTCATCACAAGCCGACCTTTCATGTCCATGAATATCTAGTGGTATGACATTGTCATCATCTAGTCACCAAACCAGGGAAATGGCTTTCAGTTTCATGACTAAGAGAAAGGGGGTCTCATCACAAGCTAGCCTTCTCATTTACACTAGGTGTTTGTGGGTGACATTTCCATCATCTGGTCACCATGCCAGGGCGATGACCTTCAATCTCGCCTTATGTTATATTGAAAGAAAATACAAAGAAAGAAATATAAAAGGAAATTAATGGGCTTGGAAAAAGTGCATTTCGAACGAAGGTACAACACACCCTCTACAAAGGCACCAATGCATGAGACACTAAGACCCCTTGTATGTCATGATCCCTATTTCCATTGAGTCTTGAACCCAACTACTTCATCCACTTTACATGGCATAGAGAGGGATCTCTTGGAAACTCTCCTTGACCTAGGGAAAGATCTACCCAATAGGACACCTCATCAACCCTCCCATATTCAAGCTTGACAAGTCACATAATGTCTTTGAGCAATTAATTGTTTGATATAGTGATATTTGATTCACATGATTAGATGGATTATTTATTGATTAGATTCACTTATCATGATGTTATGACTTGAGAACCTTTGAGGGCTTGTTCATATGTCTTTGCAGGACCTAGTTGGTGGCAAGTTTTGGGAGAACAAGCCTAGCTTCGGCTTCCATGGGGCTACAAGCCCATGGGTTGGAAGCCAGAGTCTTGCATGCTGAATGAGAGAGATCAGAATTGGAAGGACTTGATGATGACTCGAATGACATATCCCATCCCTCACTTTCCAAACGATTTTCCCAGGAGGGGAAAAACGTTCTATTTTTTAGCTTGACATCATGCTTGGGGGGCTAGGGCATGGTGGTGAGGTGCCACTCAGTTGAAACATGGATGTTTTGATGAGAAGAGGGTATTCACCATGGTGAGAGTGCTTATATTCTTGACATGTGGTCTTTTGAGTCCTACCCATGCTTCTCCAACACCAATGACTTCCTCAAACTGGAAAAAAATCCCCTAAAGGGCAGACGTCCTTCTAAAATTAGGGTTTTCTTATGTGAAAAAGTGAATTTTAAATGAATTACTGATCTAAATTTTACGAGCAAATGAAATGAATAAAGATTATTAAAATATTCTTAACACAAAATAATAGAGATACAGTAAAAATGGTTTTCTATTCAATAAGGAAATAAACTGAAACTGTAAAATGCAGCGGAAAACAAGCTTGTTGGAATGGTGGTGGCTTATCTCTGAGAAGAGATGTGACGGTTGCACTCATTCACAAGAATATGGTTACAATGAGGCTCTTAAGGACTTTTTACAATTAACAGGAATTTCAAAAACCCTAGACATCCAAAAACCTAACCCTAGGATAGGAAGTGCCAAAAGTCATGTGGGCCCCGTTTCGGTAAGTTAGTACATCAACTTCCCGAGGTCGTAACTTTTTCATACGATCTCCATTTTAGGCGCACCATAGCCTGTTGGAAAGGTCTAACCAAGAATAAAATTTTCAACTAGCCCAAGTAAGTGCCTTCAGTAGTCACTTGGGCCCCAAATCCCCAAAAAACGTCGTTTAAGACCTCAAAACGGCCCCGGAAGTTTGGAACCCAAAAAACTGTTGAAAAACTGCCAAGGTGGAAAATTGTTTTTTGAGCTAGTGGAATAGGTGGGTGGCCACCAATATCAACCTAGATCAATCCTCCATCCTTAGGAAGAAATGGTCTCCATTGCGTTGAGTTCCCCCATCAAATGAGGAAATTTCTGTTGAATTTGGCCCCGGGTGAGCCACTTGCCTTAGTGCAGGATTTTCCCTGCTTTGATGACTCAATAAAAATGGATCCTTTGTTGTCGAGTTCCCTTGATATATGAGTCCACAATTTGATCATTGGATTCTTTTTGCATGTAGTCAGGGTTGAGCTCTGTTGGTTTCAACTGCTCTGTTATCTCTGAGGTTTCCAATAATGGTGGGAAATATGGCCAAAGAAGAGCCATGTTGAAGATTAGATGCATACCAAGGAAGGGGGAAATGTTGAGCTCAAAATCATTGTCACCCACAGCCTTGGTGATGGTGTATGGCCCATAACAAAGTGATAGAATATTTTGATGGGGCCTATAAGGCATTCTTTATAAAAATGAAACCAAACTTTTTTGCCCACCTGAAACTTATATGGCACCCGATGTTGATCATGGCGTTGTTTGTACTTGGAATTAGACTTATGTAGAATATGTTGGAAGATTGGTTGTTGGCATTGATGTCAACCCTAGTCATTGGTTTTGGACCGAAAGATTGATAAAGGTATTTGGACATAAAGGGCAATGCACATGCATATACAACACCCATGAATGGATGGTATACATCATGTTATTTCTGGTGGTATGTGGCATGTCACATGGATCCTCATGGTTGAGGAAAAATGAATTTTTGAAGATGAAAAAGTGAATTGAAGAAGGAAGTACATGTAGGCCCTGAAGATAATTAAAGAAAAGAATTACAAAATAAGAAAGTGTCAGGTCGACCCTAATGTTAAAATGAAGTGACGTAAATGGTCTAAATAAATATCATTATACATTCATTTTGATACAAGTTGAATTTCAGATAAAATAAGAAGTAAAGAAGGTTGGATTTCAAGGGAGGATGAAGTCTTTTGGCGATGTGTTCTAAGGTATGTTATTTTCAGGTCATCTTACCATTTTTGCTATAACTTTTTTTTCTAGAACGATTTATATGGTGAAATAGCTATGGTATTGAGAAGACATATCAAGGTACCTCTGGTAAAAATTTCATCTCTTGATTCGCTATAATTATGGAGATACACTCTGTGGAAGATAGGGTTTGTGACCAGTCCTGAAGCTAGTCAATAAACAGGTNGAAATAGCTATGGTATTGAGAAGACATATCAAGGTACCTCTGGTAAAAATTTCATCTCTTGATTCGCTATAATTATGGAGATACACTCTGTGGAAGATAGGGTTTGTGACCAGTCCTGAAGCTAGTCAATAAACAGGTGTTTCGGGTAAAACAGTCATAACTTCTTCATCAAGAATCAAAATAACATGGGAGAAATTTCATTGGAAACATTATGGACTGTAGTTTATTTTGTACAAGTTTCATAATCGTATGTTAAATATTGAGTGCGGGGCATTATGTACAATTTCAGTCTCCTGGATAGACCAGAATTGAATAAAGTCTACCATTCTTTCTATAACTTCTTTTTGGGGAGGATTCAAGGAGTGAAACTTGGAGGAGTTTCAGAGAATACATTGAGTAATATTATATTTAGGATCAAAGTACTCTAATAGTTGAATAATTTCATAAATTGAAGAAGTCTCAGGAAGCATTATCAGGTTCTATGTGATGATTGGTTGATGGTGATGATTTAATGTAAAGTTTTATTATCTCTCATATATTCTTGGGTGGAAAGAAGGGGAAAGGATGGAGAGTTCAAATATCTCTTGA
>SNQJ01S0053359.1:34588-63195 GCA_010110895.2 Picea sitchensis
ATGATATGGATCTCGAGCTGTAGATTTGAGCACACCAAGATCAGTTGCTCAGATCCACGTGCTTCTTACCACATCACTCCAAAAGGTCACATAATTCATCTGACTTAGGATATAATCCATTTTGTGGGTTATTTTCCCACTTTCTTTCATTTCTTTGGCCAAAACACCATTTCCTAGGGAAAACACCCCCGATGAAAAATGTGTGCTAACAAATTCCACCGGATTTCACTTCGAGAGTCCCTTCATTTAGAAAATTGTATTTACATGATCCATGGATGCTACCCTCATCATTTGATGTGGGTAAAAACCACATTAACATTGGGATGGTTGTACCTTTATCTGCAGATGAGGTCGCTTACCTATTGGACAACTGAGAGGGGAGGTGAATCAGTTGTTATTGTGCTTAAAAAATTATTCCCATTTTGAACTCTTTATAGAAAACTCAATGATGATCACAATAAATAAGGGAAGAAAGCAATATAATATTCAAAATCAATCACACACATGAAATATACAGAGACAAATATTTCTTGAGGAAATCCATAAAGGGAAAAACCTCTTCTTCTTGATATGATAAGTAATATTTATTTTCTATACATTATCATTATTATGAGCTACAACTTCTCTTGAGGCTACAACCTCTATTTTACAAGAAGCAACTTGCTGAGAGAACCAACTCTCTGGTTTCTCTAGCACCCACTAGAAGGAAGCACCAACTCCCTGAGTGTTCTAGCACCGACTGGATGGAAGCACCAACTTCCTGGTCACACAAGCACCAACCTATATAACAAAGAACAATAGTTCTCCCTTGCACCACCTTGCCACCCTGGTTTTTCTGGCTACAACCAGATGGAAGCTACAACTCCCTGTGTTCAAGCACCCACTTGAAACTTTGAGGACACCAATCCTCCCTAGTACCTCCCTACCACCCTAAAATATAAATATTTTCTTTCTTAACTTTATCACAGTGATACAAAATTTATCAATGGCTTACCAGTCTCATCACTATTCTGCTACACAACTCTGTTCTGCCTGCATCAGTGTCTTTTTGCTCACATCCCTACGCTTTATGTTCTTATGTATTTTATACTCTGTGTTCCATATGCATTCTATGCGCTATGCCTCTGCATGCTCTTCAGTACATCACTTCTCTTCCCTACAGGTTGTTCAATGCGTATCTTCCTCACAACTGCATCGCTAACCAACATAGACTCCTCACTTCTCTATTCTTCATCTTTTTGTCACATTGAGTCCTCTGCCTGATCATCATGGAAACTCTTTGTCATCCCTGGAGGTTAGTTCAATGTGTTCATCATCAGTGGGAATTATGCTGAGATTCCTTAGCTTCTCTGGCAGTCAAAACTCTTTGTCTACTCTATCAGTTACAACCAGTCAATTATCGCTTCTTTGGCTTCTAAGCCCCTTCCTTCATGTGATCATTGGCGATGACCATATGCCTGGGCTTAATGAGTGCTTATCAATTCAACGACCACGATTCATTCTCCTAAAATGGATGACTGTCGTAACTTCGACACTTTTCCCTTCGAAACTTTTGGGTTTTAAACCTTTCGAAACTTTCAAATCATAATTTTTGAACAGATCAAAAGGTTTACATTCATTTAGTAGAAACGAATCAATCGTCAGATTTGATTCCTATAAGGCTTAATCTGATGGCTAGGACTTAATCAACCCTTGAGATGGATGGCCACCTTTTACTTCGGGTCTTTGGATATAACACTTATGCTATCCTTCTACTGTATCTTGATCAATGGTTGAGAGTGAACCCAACATCAGATCGACGGTCAATATCTCCTATGGGTCTTTGTACTTTGGAGATTTCAAATCCAACCCGTTATTTTCTCCATACGTCAATCTTCCAAAGTTGTCAATCCACTGACGCGTGTCCATTTTAGATCAATGGCCGAGATCTCCTTTGGGTCTCTAGACTTTGGATATTTCAAATCTCAAATCTCTTCTTTCCTCCAGAGTGATTTCACTTACTTACGTCACTTGATGACGTGTCATGAGCCTAGTAGCTTCCATGTGTCACTCGGATTTGTGATTTCCATGTACCTGAAATGGCGAATCAACTTGTCACTCGTCATTGTTTGATTACACCACATGTCCTTGCTGGCGTAGTCTTGCTGATGTGGTATTCTTACATGGTCTGCTAACCAACAAAACTAATCCAACGATCCTCATATTTCCTCCAAATCCAATGGTCCTTATTCATTTCGGATTTCCGGGCTTTGGATTTTTCCAATATCAAAATTTCCGAAGTGTAACCTCCTCGTATCTTTATATCCGAAGTGAATCTTGTTCATTGATTAGAATATTAGATCAACGACTCGATATTTCTACGGTGCAACTCTTCTAGGGTATCTTGTCCTTCCACTTGGAATGATCCAACGACTGATGAAAATTCTCATTTCCGGAATTTCAAATATCAATCTCTCCAGAGTGTAACGTCCTCGTGTCTTTAGATCTGAAGTGAATGTTGTTCGAGGATCATGAACTTAGATCGATAGATCAATCTTTCTACGATGCGGCTTTCCTAGCTTATCCTGTCCTTCCACTTGGAATGATCCAAAGGTTGACGAAAATTCACATTTCGGGAATTTCAAATCTCAAGCTCTCTAGAATGTAACCTCCTCGCATATTTAGATTCAAAGTGAATGTTGTTAATCGATCATGAAATTAGATCGATGACTCAATCTTTCTGTGATGTGGATTTGTTGTCTTATTTTGTCCTTCCACTTGAAAGTGATCCGATGTCTAACGAGAATTTGCATAATCGATTTCTCAATCGTTTTCCCCCACTTATACTGTCCTTCCACTCGAAAATGATCCAATGGTCGTGAGGACACTCGAAGAAGATCAACGGTCAACGATGATTGTGGAACCAAAACTTGCGAGTGATTTAACTCGACACCCAAAATCCGCAATTTGAAGTTGTGCAATGCTGGTAAGTTAACCAAAATCGTCGATCTTCGAAGCTATAAAATCAGACAGTCATGACTAATTGTGGGATTGGAACAAGCGTGTTGTTCAATTCTCTTTTCAATCTCCGTAATTCATCCTTGTCGTATATTTGGTGATTGCGCATCCGATGGTCAAGATTTAATTTGACTTAAGCTCATTGTTTGTTGGATCAACCGCAGTCATAGATATTTTAAGCTATGAGATTTGAAGATCTAGACAGATTGTGGTATTGTAACTAGCAAGTAGTTTAATTCCTCTTTCGCTCCCCGCAATTCATCCCTGCCGTAGATCTGGCTTACAGATCCGATGGTCTTGATTTGATCTGAGTTTTATCTCACCATCTCTTTTGAGCTTTGATTCCTTCTGCACACTCTGCTTGTAATCATGCCATCGTTGCTATTGTTCTTTCCATCAATGAAAAGCACATGATTTCCTGTAAATCATGTCAACAATCTCCCCCTTTGTCATTGATGGAAACCCTAAAAGGTTGCACTATTCTTCTTGGACCTCCAACTATACCATCCAGACCACTCCTTTTCTCCCCCTTTGACATCAATGTCAAAGAGAACATGCTCCCCCTGATCTATTGCAGTATGTTTCAGAGGTAACAGTTATTCAACCAAAGCATACTCCCCTTGACAGGATGGACTCTCTTAGGTTGATAATGGGTTCACACCCAACTTCTGGCGTAGATAATCAAACTGAGATTTTGCAAGCGGTTTAGTGAAGATATCAACAATCCGATCTTTGGATGGAATATAATGAAAAGAAACAATAATGTTGGTCACCTATTCCCTCAAGACGTGATACTTGATGGGTATATGCTTGGTCTTGGAATGAAATAAAAGATTCTTTGACACACTGATTGCACTAGTATTATCACAATGAATTGGGATCGGTGTAGTATATTTTACCTCCAAGTCTGCAAGTGTCTGAATCATCCATAATACTTGGGTACAACAAGTGGCAGCTGCAATGTAGTCGATAAGGAAATGGAACCTTGCTTCTTTCTCAACCATGATAAAAGGGAATCTCATAAGAAGAATGCACCTCCACTCGTATTTTTCCTTTCATCCGCGTAGTTAGCCCAATCAACATCTGAATAGACTGATAGTTGAAAATTCTGATTCTTAGGATACCATAGGCTGTAGTCCATTGTTCCTTTCAAGTATCTGAATATTCTTTTGACATCTAACAAATGACTCTGTTTAGGTGTAGCCTGGTACCTTCCTACCATTCCAACAACATGCATTATGTCTGGACGGGATGTTGTGATGTACAATAGGTTGCCTATCATAGACCTATATGAACTCTGATCAACATCAGGTGAATCATCATCCTTACTTAAGTTACATCCAGTGACCATAGGTGTACTCATAGGTTTAGAATCTTGCATTTGAAACCTTTTCAACATTTCTCTTAGATATTTTTCTTGAGAAAAAAATATTCCTTTAGACCTTTGAGTAATTTGTAGGCCAATAAAAAATGACAGTTCCCCTATCATAGACATTTAAAATTTAGACTGCATGGTAGAAGAAAACCATTGTACCAATGAAGCATTAGTATTACCGAAGATGATGTCATCTACATAGACCAACACAATGAGCAGATCGTTACCCTCTGTTTTGATATAGATTGTTGTCAATTGTTCCTCTCTTGAACCCTTTGTCTTTTAGATATGTATCGAGTCTGTGATACCAGGCACGAGGAGCTTGTTTCAACCCATATAAGGCTTTCTTTATCTTGCATACAAGGTTAGGTTTATCTGACAGTTGGAAACCTTCTGGTTGTTTCATATAGACTTCTTCTTTTATATCTCCATTTAGAAAAGCTGACTTGACATCCATTTGATATAATTTAAACTTCTTATGACAAGCATAGGAAATAAACATTCTAATAGCTTCTAATATTGCTATGGGCGCAAATGTTTCATCAAAATCCAGTCCTTCTATTTGATCATACCCTTAATAGATCAATTCGGCTTTATTCCTGACAATATTTCCTTGTTCATTCATTTTATTTTTAAACACCCATTTGGAGCCAATTACATTCTTATTTGTCGGTATAGGAACAAGCTCCCAAGTATTTTTCTTCTCAATCTGATCCAGTTCCTCGTTCATTGATTTTAACCAATTTACATCTTCATTGGCTTCATTGAATTTCTTGGGTTCCACCATGGATATGAAGGCCATATGTGATTGCTCAGTGTCTTTGATTATCCTTCTCTTGGTTTGTACACCTTTGTCTTTCTCACCAATTATCTGACTTCAAGGATGATTCTTTTGAGTAATTCTGGAGGAGGAATTTGGTGTTGATCGTTGTCCTGACTCTTCTTGTCTAGGTGTCTCTTCTCCATCTGATTCTTGGACCTGTTATCTTCAATTTCAGTTGTGTCCTTTGTAGTAGACTCAATATTCCTCACCTCTCTTACTAGGACTCCATCATCAACCTTTAAATCAATGCAATCAACTAATTTATGAAATATTTTATTAAAGCATCTATATCCCTTACTATTGGTAACATATCCTAAGAAGATGCCTTCATCAACCCTATCATCATACTTGCCAATGTTTTCATTATTATTATTTATGTAGCACTTACTCCCAAAGACTTTGAAGTGTTTGATTGAAGCAGGTCTTCCATACCACAGTTCATAAGGTGTCTTATCACTATGTGTTATGAGGTGGGATTTGTTAAGAATATGGATTGTTGTGGGTATTTCTTCTACCCAGTAAGTTTGACCAATGTTCTTCTCATTCATCATTGACCTAGACATTTGATGAACTGTTCTATTTTGCCTCTCAACTACTCCATTTTATTGTGGAGTTCCTAGGATTGTGTATTCTCTCTTGATCCAATGTTTATCACATAATTCCTTGAAATCACTTGACATAAATTCTTCTCCTCTGTCTGATCTTACTACCTTTAACCTCTTGCATGTTTGATTCTTAGTTAAAGCCTTAAATATTTTAAATTTCTCAAATTCTTCATCTTTTTATTTGAGAAAAGAAACCTAGGTAATTCTCGAGTAATCATCAATGATCAACATAAAGTAGTTATAATAACCCTAAATTGCACCATGCATGCATACCTGACATCAAGTCATCTTACTTTCTTTTTTGGCCAAGCCATCATTCGAACAACTCTTCTAAAAAAACTATATTTTTGAAGATGTGCACGACCTGAACCACTACTGCTCGCGTACACACACTTGCTACACCATTAAAACCCACTTATACTCACAAAAAGTGCGGAAAATAAAAAATTTCAAAGGGATACAGGTTTTCAGGAAGTTACCTAACCATTTGATTGCCCATAGCCGGTGACCCAACCAAATAACTATCTTTTTGGCCTATAAAATAAGGTGTTGGGGTTCCATTCCTACAATAAGAACGAGAGAAAAGAAACTCTGCCCATTTCAACATTCCCCCTTAGCCCCAATATGTTTCAACTGCATTGTGAGTTTGCCCTCGGTCGACATCCCTGACGAGGTAACTGATCCCTGCCATGGATTCCAAGGTCTTTGTGAGGAAGGAATTCCTGAGTTTGCCCCTTGTACAGGAATAGTACCCTGCATAGGATTTTGTTGTCCATAACCGGGGTTGCCCCTGGCTGAGAGGAAAACTGATGAGAATGCGTTGTTACCAAATGCGCTGAACAAAGAGAATGATGTTGAACCTAACAACATGCTATAAGAAGGAAGTCCTTGAATACCTGCTCCAAACAAACTATAGTTTACGTCCGACCTGGGAGAGTGTTGGTGAGCACCACCGAGTGAAGGGGACGAAGGAGGTATATGACCCCCTCCGTAAGAGAAAGTGTTATAGGGAGCTGAAGTGCCTCCCATGGATCCTTGTAAAGGAGTGTTCGAGCTCCCTTCCCCCAGACCTAAATTCTGTAGAGTGGAGTAAGAAAGGACATAGTTGTATCGAATCCAAGCATCCCATATAAGAATGGAGGGCCTATTGCACTCTGGGTGAAAGGAGCAGTGATCGTCTCCATAGACGGAATCAGACCATTTCCCGAGGTAGAGATGGTCGATACCATAGTGGTTCGAACCAGTGATGGTTGGTTAGGAGGTGGAAAACCCCCTGTAGTGATAGTTGTAGAGGGAGTATGAGGATTCCCTGAAGAAGTAGCAACATTTGTCTCCATTGTTGCTTGTGACACTACCTGACGCTCATAAGGGTCAACCTGTACGATGATCGATGTCGATAGATCAATGATCAGAGGGTTATATGGACCAAGAGCTTCCGCTCCAAGGTCAGAAATGGTTGGTTCCTCCAGAATCAAATGTTCTCCTCTTGGATATGGGTCGGGAACAGTTTCTTGTGGTCTGATCACCTCAAAATACCCTTGTTGGTCTAGTATTTTCCTTAGCGGTGGTGGGGGTGGCTCCAGATTAACCGGCGGCAGGCCAAGAAGCCTTTGCAACTTGCGGAGCTCCTGATCCTCCACGATGTGAGAAGATCATTGAAACACTAGGGATTTCTATTAATGTTAAAGACCAACACACACTAGAAAAACTCCTATGAGATAAGACAAGAAGATCACTAGCTAGTTGGAAGAACAGTTACACTAGCCAACACTAGAGCAACTTATCGGTGCAAGTGCAACTCGAATATGGAATCACCCTCTGGGTATAATATGCAAATAATAGCACGATGTCTTCCCTAGGTACCGCGGTATACCCCTGTAGTCACCTTTGTAAGTCACTAAAATAAAGGCAACTAGGTTGCTAGCACGCGAACAGTCACCATGCGGGTACAATCAACAGTTGGGTGGACCACAATGAGTAGGGTATCAAACCCGAAACCTATCAAGGGTATTGAAATCAAGTGTTCCGAAAGATGACTGAGGACCTCGAATGGATTCAAGACCCACAAATATCTATGGCAAATGTGATCAACGGAATCCCAAGATAAGACCTCTATATGTGTTCCCCACTACCCTTGGTCCGACTTTGGAGGGGTTATCTCCACTACCTTTCCACATGTGACCTCATGTTTAGCCCCTGTGTTAGAGGGGGGTCCCGGATAACTTTCACGGTTACTGGAATTTTAAGCATTCCCTAGCACAGACTCCTATGTTTGTTTTTGTAGCCTTGAAGATTTTCCTCTCCAATCCTAAATCAAGGCTCTAGCCTAGACTAAATTGATGGCCCCCACAAACACAAAGTGTAATAACTTTTAATTAAACGTTAATTTTAGTGATTGTCTTAATTCAAAGGGAACATAAGTGAAACCAATGATGTTCTTTAAGAGACGAAAGAGAAGAGCATAAAGTGAAATTGAAAACAAACTACTTCTTCTTCACAAATAAAGATTTTCCAATTTAAACTCTTTAACCAAATTTTTTTGTAACTACTTTTCTCATATCTTTGAAAAGAAAAACCTAAAACAAGATTTCGCTCGACTACAAGATACTTAATTTCCTAAGTATTCAAATAGAGAACTTAAGAAAAACTTTCTTTTTCCTTGATAAATAAAACAACTAACCTAAACTAGTTTTACCAAACAAAGAAATGAAAAACCTTTTTTATTGTTTTATGCTTCAAAACAAGAAATTTGAAAATGAATTCTTTTCTTTTCTTCTAAAGAAAAAAAGGGAAAAATGAAGACAATACAAGACCAAGAAATGACTTCTGGCCCACTGCGGATCCTAGGGAGTCATTGACAATACCAAACAGGCAGATTAGAACAGACTCACAAACTCGTCTAAAAACCCTAATAAAGAAAACACAATAATTTTTGCATAAAAAAAAGCTATACTGAGGTCAGACCTAGGCTACAAACTACTATAACAGAGACCAAGACTAGATCAAGAAAACCCCTGAGAAGCATGAATTATAACAAGGAAGAGGATGATCGCCTCTTCTTTAAAAAGGATTTTCTCAACACAGGCACACTACTGACACTTTAGCAGCCTGCGTATATACGCGGGCTACCTAAAGGTAGGGCACATATGTACGCATGTAGACCCACTACAAGCTGCGTACACCTCGGTAACTTTATAAAACAAAGAAAACAACAGTCAAGATAACAAGGCAGGGAATACTAATATGGAAGACCAGAATCCCTTAAAGACTCAGACACTTACAAAAACTCAAAAAAGGAAATTAAACCAATTAAAACACCCAAAAAGAATATCCCCTAAAAAACCCTAGAGGTTCCCCAGTACAGTTGCCAATTCTTCTATAGAGGGAAACCCCCCCTACAGACTACACTAGGGTTCTAAAGTGCAGGCAGAGCTAACTGTCTAATGTCTCCTACTTTTACCAACTATCCTAACATTACCCCACAATCATACATAAAAAAACAAAGTATAGGGATCCGATAAGCTTACCTTAAACTCTGCATCCGGTGTCGATCCCTTTGCGCTCAGTTGTTTCTCGACTGAAGATATCCTCCCATGGCCAACCTGGATTCACCAAAATACAAACAAGAAACTACAAGCATGCATTATATATATGGATTAGTGGGTTAGATGTCATAACAAAAATACAAATAACTCATGAAGATTGAAGACATCATTTGGCGGGACGGAAAAAGTATTTCTTTATATTAATCTCACAAATTCGCTTACAATATGAGACTTGCAACTGCTCCTCGAACTTGGTCCTGGGCTCCTACTCACTTTGCACCAACTAATTCCACGTATTCTTCTCCTCTTCAGTTATCTCTAGGGAAATGGCAAGGGTTTGCAATGGAGGAAAAAGGGATGGAAAAAAGAATTCTGGCTCAAACTCACAATGTGGTTGCAAAATATTGGGGCAAAGGGGGAATACTAAAATGGGCAGAGTTTCTTTTCTCTCATGCTTCTTGTAGGAATGGGACCCCAGTGCCTTCTTTTATAGGCAAAAAATATAGTTATTCGGTTGGGTGACCGACTATGGGCGGTCAAATGGTTAGGTAACTGCTCGAAAACCCGTATCCCTTTCCAATTTTTTATTTTTCATGCTTTTTGTGAGTATACGCGGGCTATAATGGTGCATAAAGAGTGTGTACGCAGGAAATAGTGGTGCAGGGAGCATACATCTTCAAAAATATGGTTGTTTTAGAAGATTTGTTCAAATGATGACTTGGCAAAAAAAGCAAGTAAGATGGCCTGATGTCAGGTATGCATGCATGGTGCAATTTAGGGTTATAACAATAGTTTTCCTTCCCCATGCCTTCCTGTATTGATGTTCCACATAAATCCATATGAACTAATTGGAGTGGTTTCTCTGTTGAATTAGAGCTCTTGGATTTAAACTATGTCCTGGTTAGCTTTCCTACTTGGCAGGGTTTACACATAGAGTCTTGTGGCTTTGATATTCTTGGAACATATTTTACTGTCTCAAGATTTTTGATCTTGATTAAGTGGTCAAAGTTTAGATAACCATGTATCCTATGCCATAACCAAATTTCATCATGTTTTCTTAGATGACACTCTTCTTTATCTTCTTTCGGCACATATACATTATTTTTTGTCCTTATGCCTTTAGCCACCACTTGTCCTGAGTTTACAGACTTTATCTTATAGTCCTTGGAAGTGAAAACCACTTCACATCCTCTGTCACACATTTGACTTACACTAAGAAAATTATGTTTCACCCCATCTACAAGCAGAACATCTTGGGATTTTCCTTTACCATTACTCAAACTCACCATCCCCTTACCCTTGATTTTACCTGGTTCATTATTTCCACATATTACATTTCTTGTTTTGCTTTTACTTATAGACATAAAATTATCCTTATCTCCAGTCATGTGCTAGGAACATCCACTGTCTATATACCAGGGGTCTTTTTGTTTTTGAGTTGAAAGTACTAGACCACATTTTTCACTATATTTGTTTTTCCATGTGCTAGCATTTCTAGCTAAAGGATTTATCCTTGGATCTGCCTTGTACTTCTTCAGATGGAAATTTGTAGCTTTGTGGATAAAGTTATCACACTTATAACATTCGATCTCATTGTTCAGTAGATCAAAGTGATTGGTGCTACGATGTCTATTCATCGGATGATTAGTTCTATGTTGTAAAGATTGTTTATTTATTGACCTCCCCAGTTGCATGTCTCTAAACTTAATTTGACAATTTACAATCTTATGACCAAAATTAGAACAGTAAAAATAGTATCCATGGAAGAAATTTTGGTACCTGAAGGATGGCCTTCTTCTTGGCATTTTTTGCTCCATATTATGATCTCTTTGTTTTTTATCAGGGATCATCTTGTCTTTATTATCTTTTGGTGATAGAGTGCTCTCATGGTCTGATTGTCTGTTGACTTGGAACTTGATCATCTTTACTGGCTCTTTGCTTTCTGGATGATTTTTGCTTGAACCATTTACATAACCTAAACCAGTCTTCAACAAAGGAGATCTTTGTTTGCTCATAATGTCGTTAAGTTCTCCATCTCTTTTCTGGTTTTTACTACCTCTTCTTCCAATGCTTCACATCTTGCCTTCTTTTCTGATAAATGTTGTTTCAAAAATTCCTCTATTTTCTTTGCCTCTTCTAATTCCACTTTTAGCAGGGAAAAGTCTTCATCAGGTCCTTTATTGTCTTTCTCGAACCGTATCAACAATTGTTTTTTCCTTTTCTTCTTAGATATGAGTCTAGGAATTTCTTCTAGAGCACTGATCAGTTCTCCTTCCAAATCAACCACAACTTCTTCATTGTCAACATCACTTCCTGTGATTTTATTATCATAATCCTCTTTGGACATAAGCATAAATTCATTAATCTTATCTTCACAGGAAGATTCACTATCTGTGTCTTCTGAAGAGTCCTCATTGTTTACACATGGACTTTTCTTTTTACCAAATCTCTTCGGTTTGTCCTTATTTTCACCTTCATAAGTCTGATCATGTTTCTTGTGTGGAAACTTAGATGCAAAATTACCTATATTTCCAAAGCTAAAACATTTGAAGGGAAATTTTCCTTGGTACTTTCTTGATCCTTTCTTTAGTCTTCTCACAAAATTTTCTTCAATTTCATCAGGCTCAGAATTCTCATTCTTATATGCTATAAATGATGCTTCTCTAGAGGTGGGTTTATCTTTACCTATCCTCATTTCATAGGCAGTCAAAGTTCCTAGGAGTTGGTCAATAGACAAAGCTTTTAGATCATTAAGTTATTCTATAATAGATACCTTTGGGTTGAACCTATCTGGCAAATATCTCAAATTTTTATGAACTAAAGAGACATCCTCAATTTTTTCACCAAGTCCTATCATTGCATTTACTTGTTCTTCAACTCACAGAAAGTACTTCCCAACCATTTCATCCTCTTTCATATTTAGTTGTTCAAAATGTAATCTATAGGTATGAAGCTTGGCATCCTTTACCTTTTCATTACCTTCATAACTACTGATGAGTTTTTCCCACATTTCTTTGGCAAATTCTAAGTGCATAACTTTTACAAATTCTGTTTCTACAAGCCCACTCAGAATAGTATTCATAGCCTTAGCGTTGAAGATGAATTCTATCTTGTCATCCTTAGAATCTAGTACAACTGGCTTTACATAACCAATCTCTACCACATCCCAGACATCTGCACCTAGTGCCATTATGTAGGTTCTCATCCTAACTTTCCAGAAGGCAAAGTTTGTTCCATTGAATAGGGGGCCTTATTGGTTGAAGTTCCTTCATGGATAGTCATGTTTAAGCTCTAGGATCTACCCTTAGATAAAAGGAACTATATCTGATACCAATTTTTGGACAACTGAGAGGGGGGGGGGTGAATTAGTTTTTACTGTTCTTAAACAATTATGCCCATTTTGAACTCTTTATAGAACACTCAATGATTATCACAATAAAGCAGAAAAGTAAGCAATAGAATATTCAACATTAATCACACACATGAAATATAAGGAGACAGATATTTCCTGAGGAAACCCATAAAGGAAAAACCTCTTCTTGATATGATAAGTAATATTTATTTTATGTACATTATCATTCTTATGAGCTCCAACTCCTCTTGAGGCTACAACCTCTATTTTGAAAGAAACAACTTGCTGAGAGAACCAACTCTCTGGTTTCTCTAGCACCCACTAGAAGGAAGCACCAACTCCCTTAGTGTTCCAACACCAACTGGATGGAAGCACCAACTTCCTGGTCACATAGGCACCAACTTGTATAACAGAGAACAATAGTTCTCCCTTGCACCACCCTGACACCCTGATTTTTATGGCTGCAACCAGATGGAAGCTACAACTCCCTGTGTTCAAGCACCCACTTGAAACTTTGAGGACACCAGTCCTTCCTAACACCTCCCTACCACCCTAAAATATAAATCTTTGCTTTCTTAAATTTATCATAGTGATACATCATTTATCAATGGCTTACCAGTATCATCACTACTCTACTGCACTGCTCTGTTCTTCCTGCATCAATGTATTTCTGCTAGCATCCTTGCTCTTTCTGTTCTTCTTCATTTCATATGCGCCATCTACATTATATGCGTTATGCCTCTGCATGCTTTTGATTGCGTCACTGTTCTTCCCTATAGGTTGTTCACTACGTCTCTTCCTCACAACTGCATCGCTAACTAGTAGAGACTCCTCACTTATCTGTTTTGTATCTTTTTATCACGTTGAGTCCTATGCCTGATCATCATGGAAAATCTTCATCATCCCTGGCGGTTAGCTCAATGTGTTCATCATTAGTGGGCGTTATGTTGAGATTCCTTACCTTCTCTAGCAATTTAAAATCTTTGTCTACTCTTTCAGTTAACTCCATTCAATTATGGCTTCTTTGGCTTCTAAGCCCCTTCCTTCACGTGATCATTGGAGGTGACCATACACCTGGGCTTAACGAGCGCTTGAGTGCATATCAATTCAACAATCACGATTCATTCTCCTGAAATGGATGAATGCCGTAACTTCGACACTTTTCCCTTCAAAAATTTTGGGTTTCAAACCTTTTGAAACTTTCGAATTAGAATTCCCGAATAGATCGGATGGTTTACATTCATTTCGTGGAAACATATCAATCATCATATTTGATTCTAACAAGGCTTAATATGACATCTAGGACTTGATAAACCATTGATATGGATGGACACCTTTTACTCTGGGTCTTTGGCTATTACACTTATGCTATCCTTCCACTGTATCTTGATCAATGGTTGATATTGCACCCAACATCAGATCGACGGTCGATATCTCCTACGGGTCTCTGGACTTCAGAGATTTCAAATCTCAGCCTGTTCTTCTCTCCATACGTCAATCTTCTAAAGTTGTCAATCCATTGACATGTGTCCCTTTCAGATCAATGGTCGAGATCTCCTTCGGGTCTTCAAACTTCAGAGATTTCAAATCTCAAACCCCTTCTTTCCTCCGGAGTGATGTCACTTACTTATGTCACTTGATGACGTGTCATGATCCTAGAAGCTAACACGTGTCACTCAGATTTTTGGTTTCCACGTACCTGAAATGTCGAATCAACTTGACAATTGTCATTGTCTGATTGTGCCACGTGTCCTTGCTGATGTAGTCTTGCTGACGTGGTCTGCTGATATGGTCTGTTGACCAACAATACTGATCTAATGGTCCTTGTATGTCCTCCAAATCTGATGGTTCTTGTTCATTTCAGATTTTTGGGCTTCGGGATTTTCCAATCTCAAAATTTCCAGAGCGTAACCTCCTCGTATATTTATACACGAAGTGAATATTGTTCATTGATCATAATATTAGATCGATGGCTCAATCGTTCTGCGATGTATCTCTTCTGGTGTATCCTTTCCTTCCACTTGGAATGATCCAACGACTGATGAAAATTCACATTTCGGGAATTTCAAATCTCAATCTCTCTAGGGTGTAACCTCCTCGCGTATTTAGATCCGAAGTGAATGTTGTTCGTCGAACATGAACATAGATCGACAACTCGATCTTTTTGTGATGCAACTTTGCTGGCTTATCCTGTCCTTCCACTTGGAATGATCCAATGGCTGACGAAAATTTCAATTTCAGGAATTTCAAATATCAATCTCTCCAGAGTGTAACCTCCTCATGTCTTTAGATCCGAAGTGAATGTTTTTTGTCGATCATGAACTTAGATAGATGACTCGATCTTTCTGCGATGCGGCTTTGTTGGCTTATTCTATCCTTCCACTCGAAAGTGATCCGACGGCTAACAGGAATTCGCATAATCGAATTATCAATCATTTTTCCTCGCTTATCCCGTCCTTCCACTAAAAAATGATCCAACGGTCATGATGAAACTCGAAGTAGATCAACGGCCGACGATGATTGCGGAACCACAACTTGCGAGTGATTTAACTCAACACCCAAACTCCGCAATTTGAAGTTGTGTGTTGTTGGTGAGTCAACCACAATCGTCGATATTCGAAGCTATAAGATCGGATGATCCTGAATAATTGTGGGATTGGAACAAGAGTGATGTTTAATTATCCTTTCAATCTCTGCAATTCATCCTTGCCGTAGATTTGGTGATTGCGCAACCGACGGTAACGATTTAATCTGACTTAAACTCATTTTTTGTTGGATCAAACGCAGTCATAGATCTATGAAGCTATGAGATATGATGATCTAGATAGATTGCGGGATTGTAACTGGTGAGTAGTTTAATCCATCTTTCACTCTCTGCAATTCATCCCTGCCATAGATCTAGCTTGCAGATCTGAGGGTCTTGATTTGATCTGAGTTTTATCACGCCATATCTTCTAAGATTTGATTCCTTTTGCACACTCTATCTATAATCATGTCATCGTCGTTGTTGTTCTTTCCATCAATGACAAGCATGTGCTTTCCTGTAAATCATGCCAACATTACCAAGCTATTCAGAAAGCCTAAACAGACCATTGTGGACCCTGATCAAACTCCTTCATTGACATAGAAGGATGATATTTTTCCAGAGCCTATCTAGGCTCAAAATTATTCAAAATCCCAATATTGTCTTGACATTTTTTTTCCCTCATACGAAGCTATCATTGAGGAAATGACTGGAGCTTAAATGCCCTGGGAGGATATGCATCATAGATCATATTTCCTCCCCGTGACTAGTTAAATGGAAAAGGGAGAGTTTAAGTTAGCTATGAGTAGGAGTGTCGATCAGACGATCAAACCCTTTGTCAAAGATAGTGTCTATGCCAAGGGGAACATGGAAAACATCTCAGAAACCATCCTGATTAAAATTTCAAAGAACCTTGACATTGTCGAAAATATCTTCATTGGAGTGGAGTGCTCTCAAGATGAGATTTGTCAGTATATGATTATTTTTAAATATTTTTGCGATGTATTTTCTTGGTCATAGGAGGAGATGCCTGGCATAAATCCTCAGATAGTTCAACATGGAATTCGAACCTATGACAATGTCAAACTGGTTCGAAAAACATTGTGACCAGTAAATACTAGGAAGGTAGCAACAATCAAAGTTGAGGTAGAGAAGTTTCTCAAATATGTCTTCATATATCTAGTTCTATTGATGAAATGGGTTTCTAAACCAGTTTCGATTGATAAAAAACAAGTCACAATTTGCGTATGTATGGATTTTCGGAACTTAAATAAAGCATGTCCCAAAGATAACTTTTTGAAGCCATTTATCGATCAAATTCTAGACGAGTGCACAGGAAGTGAGATATTTTCATTTATGGATAATTTTTTGGGGTATAACCATATTGAAATCTGACTGAAAGACCAACACAAGAAAAATCTCATCTGTCCATGGGGAATTTTTGCTTATAAGAAGATGCCTTTTGGCCTTAAAAAAGTTGGCTCCATGTTTCAGCAGGCCATGATGTTTGCTTTCCATGATTTGAAGCACATAGTGGATGATTATTTGGATGATCTCATGGCTCATTCACAAAAGAGAGATGAACATATGTTACACCTCCACCTTGTTCCTGAAAGGTGTCATTACTAGAGAGTCCAAATGAATCCGTATAAGTGCATTTTTTGCGTGAATTCTATACATCTTTTGGGATTCATCGTTTCAACGAAAGGGATCATGGTTGACCCCTTAAAATTTGAGGCAATCAATCAATTGCTTCCCCCAAGTACAATCAGACAACTTCAAAGCCTACAAGGAAAGGTGAATTTCCTTCGATGGTTTGTACCAAACTATGCCAATGCCATAAAAGGCTTCATTCACCTTTTGAAGAAGGGGGTCCAAATTTTTTGGGCTGAAGTAGTACAATATTCTTTCGACGTATTAAACAAAGCTATGGTTTTGACTCCTTTGTTGAGTCCCCATGATTATAATTGAGAATTTTTGTTATATTTGGTGGCATCTGAATCCTCGATTGGCATGGTTATGCTGCAAGACGATGATGGGATCCAATATCACATCATCTACTACTTAAGTTGCACTTTGTTAGGTCGAGAGATTAAGTATTCTCATGTGGAGAAAATGGCCTTGTCATAATTTCATGTTGTCCAGCGTCTTCATCATTATATTTTTTTGTGTAAGAGAATCGTTGTCACCATTGTTAATCCATTTCAATATGTTATGACTTTGTGAATTGTCAAAGGGAAGTACAACAAATGGATTGTTGTGCTTCAATATTTTTCCTTGAATTTTGCTTCAGCCAAATTCAAAAAATATTTGGCCTTCGCCGAAATAATGTTGGAGTTTCCAATTGAGAATGAGGAGAGAGAGAACATTGAATCATTCCATGATGAGGACATCTTGCTCTAATATAGGGATATAGAGTCATATTTGGTACCTTGGGTCTAGCATTTGACAGTGGCAAGTTCCCTCGCTATTAACAGTGGGAAAAAATCGATATCTCCTTCTCGATAGATTCTACCAGGTGTTTGACCTCAACTCATTTATTCACACTTGTTAGATTGTACCATAGTACCTTGAAACCCATTATCATCATCGGTGGGTTGTCTCGAATTTTTTAACGGTATACATAAATGATCGGTAATCAAATTTTGTCTCATTGTGTTCAACCCCGGTACATCTATTCACATAGTGTAGACTCGTACCATGACAGATTGTTTTGAAGACTTCCGGTGAAGTACGAGCATCACAACTTTTGTGCTCCTACCCGACATACATTATACCAACCCACAGAAATTTGTACTTGCAGAGGATCATATTTTTCACTCTATTGGTCCTAGATATCCTTTTTTCTTGATTTTGAGACATAGCACCATTGTGTATCTCTTCATGGCTATGATCTACTTTCACATCGATCCACTATGTATTCCTCGTGGCCATGTTTTCTAATTTTATATATCCCATGGATCCAATGTGTATTTCTTGTGGCCATGGACATTAGTCATACTTTAGTATGTAACATGGATCCATAGTGTACATTATTTGGAATCCATGCTTACATCACTCCTGAGCATGGGTATTCCCGACTTGGGAAGGAAATACTCTCACTTGATCTTGAATGATGGTTGTTGTTTTTGGGTGAGTTTCTTAGGGACCTTCAGGAGTTTACTTCAATGCATCCTTGTCTTTCAGATTTTTAATGTATTTCAGCCATCATGTTTCCCTTCTAACCTTACACATTAGGGGGCATCTTTTATAACATAAAATTCCACACCTGATCACTTGTGCTATGGCTTGCCCTTCCCTTTGGCTTGCAAAATCAAAATCCCACCTTGCTTCATCCACGACATATTAAAAACATGAATTTTGAGCATATATGTGGGTTTCCTTTGAGAAAAACGCATATATATGAGCCTTTATAGTGTGAAACCCTCAAATTCCCTAAAAAATAATGAAAAATAAAATAATTCTGAGATTTCAGGTGGGTTTTTCAGTTTGGCTCGTTTCCCAACATCATTCAGCCTATACAAAATATATTTCAACCTATCCAACCCCTTTGGGAGAATATAAAGAACCTTTGAGGGCAGTGATAAGGAAAATTTGGATGGTGCAAGGTTATGCTGAGAAAAATGAGCAAGCTTCCCTTCCCCTTCATTCTCTGAGAAGTTTTCACCAAACCTGGAAACTCCTTTTCTAGAGTCACTTCCTCTTGCATATACTTATCAGGTGTGTTCCTATCCTTATTAGAATATTGGAGGAAGAGTTTCATTGAGTTTATTTTTAAAGGAATTCAGGAGGAACCCAGGTGATTGGTTCTGAAACAGTGCCAGAAGTAGTGTCAAGTTTTAACTAACTCTTTTGTTTCATTGATTAATAGAAGAGTATATTTACCTTCCAATATTGTGTTCACTTGTTTCATGGAAACCTTATATGTTCATGATTGTTCATATATTCTTTGAAGTGTACTTTTTATATATGCTACTAGGACCTATAACTACCCCATTACAGTGTAATCTAGGTCTTGTATTGCAGGCTTGTACCGGCAAAGACCAGGAGCATTTCAAGAGAAGGGATCAGCATCAGTCAAAGGGTTTAAGGTGAGTACCTTCTCTTCTATCCTTTCCCTATCTCTCTCCGTGAAAAAATAGTTATTTTTGGTTTGTATATTTGATTGTGAGGGTAGATTTAATATTCTATATCCAGTCTTGCTCTGTTGTGACAAGACCCAAGGTCACAAGGGAAATATCCTAGTAAAAGGACTGGAATCAGATGTGATTTTGACTATTAAGAGGGGAAAATTAGCCAGCCTTAGGGACCAACACTTCTTGTGGATTCATAGCCCCAGATTTGGGGTGATTTCTTGTTGAGAACTGGAACATCATGTCTACAGTTGGGAGGAACATCCTTCCTTTGCAACGGGTTGCATACTTTATTAAGATAAGAGTTCTTATTTTTTGTCTTCATTTATGTCAAATGCTGATATAGTTGTTGTGCAATTTACTCTGAGTTATATTGGTTAAATGCTACTTGTTATGAGTAGAATGGTGCATTATAATATCTATTTATGTGGTTGATGTTGTTTTTTGTTGTTTAGTTGTTGTTTTGCATAGTGAAAGTAGTTTCATTTACATTTTTTATTAGCATAGATAGTTGTATGAGCTTGAATCCCATGTTGTGTTTTATTTATACAATTATAATTGGTATCATAAATATTTTCTTGGGTCATCTTAGCAAGTGACGTGACCCATATAGGGGTTGGGTACATTACAGGTTTTGTCCTCAAAAAATGGGAAGAAACCATACAATATGATTGGCTAAGAAATGTAGCCAATTGGTACCAAGTACAAGCATTCATCCATCCTAATGGAATATGAACATGATGTCCAACTATTGCCTTTTCACTTTGATCTTGGTCCTTATCACACCTTTGGTGCCATGTGATTGTTTCTCTATCCCGATATCGTCTTGTTGTGTTGGTATTCCTTCATACACCTCTTGATTGATTTCCTTTATGGTACCATGGTAGTCCATAATAAGTGTGTTTATTCCTTCTCCCCTACCTTGGTGATTGTTGTTTCTCTATGTGGTGTGGATGGTGATATACACAAAATTTAGCAATTGGTTATTCTATCTTCAAATATGCCACATGGTGTTCCTTTGAGTTATTGATTTATGTGGATTATTTATTGTGTCCTTCATAGGGCTTGGATTCATTTCCGTCTATAGACTCTACCTCTGATTCAACTTTAGACTCTGCAATTGTTGTATTATTCAGAGGGGGGGTGAATCAGTAATGTTGGAATAGGGGCAGACCCAGGATTCAATGCTTCAACAACGCACCAAAAAAACCCTAACTACCAGCCCTTTTGGCAACACATGAAAAGTAGATGCAGTCTCACCCAAGGTAGAGATAGGGGGGGTTATAGGACTCAAGTGTATGTAACCAATATGGGACACAAATATATGATTACAACACTTCGCAGAGTACTTAGGAACACCACACATTAATTCATTATCTTTATTCACATCGTAGATCAAACCCTAAGTACAGATCGATGCAGTAACAATGATAAAACATACATCACACTTATCATCAGAATTTAGATCTAACATATTCAACATAGACAAAGCACTAAGCATCCATAGATCTATCTATCATTGATAATAATCAATGCACTAAGCATATGTACAACATAAACATAACAACACAAAGCAAACCATCAACACATGATATATGTGGTTCAACCCAGTGTGGGGCTATGTCCACCAACTTCTTCTTCTTCTTTACTAGGCTTCAATCCTTTACATTCATTTGCTCCTGTGCACTAATCCACAGAGCCAAGCTTCGCACCGGACAAGTGATTTGCACACTGTGCACCAGATCCACCTTCCCAAAATCATGTCAAGGCACATAGCCAACTCCTCTAATAATCATAGAGCCTTACATACACAGTTTGTTGCATAGTGAAACTTAGAACTAATTTCCTCTTACACTTAGCTAGAAACTACTTTATTTTTCACTTAGCTACATATTACATACTTAGCTTCTTCTACCTTACAATCTTACATATTTATACTTTTCCATTCCTTACAAAAATGCCTAATCATGGGTAACCCCATGGGCCGACATCCCATAACCCATTACATAAAAACTAATGAACCCCTTGTTGGGTCCACAAAACAAGTGAGATCCTACGATCTCAGCTTTGCCTAGGCGCTCCATCTTCGACCAATTTGTCAATGTCTAAAACGTTGTCAATCCTGACCAATGTTTCCTCAAAACTTGGTCGAGGGCCAACAGGCCCCCAAAAATCACATGCGACTCATCCTGAGTCACTTAGATATGGGAAATGCTACTTCAAAGGCCTTGATCTTAGCTCGATCTACCTCGACTTGTCTCTTCGCCTAAGCCTCCTGCTCAACAAACTACTAGATCAGTTTCTTTGTAATAGGCCCTTCCAGGCATTGTTCCACTATTGAAACCACTTGGTCAAGTTGTGAACCTTTTCCTTTGATCTCTTCAAACACCGCACATGCTTCCTCCTGCACCAGTTGTAGCCTCTGTATGACCTCCATGGCTCTGCCCTGGATGGCAGTAATCTGTTGCTGGGTCGCACGATGTTCTTGTGATCTCTTCATTCTCTCAATTGCAATGAGTGACTTCATCTACACTTGAACTGTCAATGCCTACTGTTGCACCTCCTGTAGCTACACTTCTAACATCCTAAGCTCTGGATCTTTGGTGAGGTGTTCATAGGTCTGTGCACTTCTATCACTTAGTTTCTTTCATTCTGAGGCAAGGACTCTAATCCTTTCCACTGTGCTCTTAGAGGCTTCCTCCCTCTGGTCGCGTACTTCTTGCGAAGTGCTCGGTACTGCTTGAAGCTCCAATGAAAATACCCTTGATTGAAGCTATTGGATGGCCTTAGTGAGCTTTGTCATTTGACCTTCAACTTCCTCATGTTCCTCATGTGCCACGCCTGTCACAGAGTGAAGTGCTCTACCTACCACTTCTCTGAATGTAGTCTTCTCTATGAGCAATTGGTCCTTCTCCCTCTATATTTTTTATTTTTCTTCTTCGAACATCATTTGGAGCTCATATCTCTCATTCTCATAATCGGTTGCACAATATCGCGCAACTCGTAGTTTCTCCAAGATCTCCTCTCTTTATTTCTTCAGGGATTCTATAGCCTGTTCCTTCTCTTGTTGGACTCCCTGAAGCTGAGCCTCCGTTGCATCTTCCAATATTCAAAGTTGGGTTGGTTCATCCCCCAACTCTGCAGTCTTTGATGAGGAAGGCACATTAGAGACTGTGCAGACTGAATGGATAGCTTCCTATACTTTTATTAGCTCCCTTTCTATCCTGCCATATAGTTCGTCCTGCTTTGCTCCATATCTTTACAGTATGTCCTCAGAAGCATCCTCCATCACTCCACAGACTAGGCTTATATCATATTCTGTGAGGGTGGCCTCCATCTAGGGTTTACTGGCATGAGTATTCTTTCTTACTGAGGGTTTTTCAGAGAACCCTTCCTGTTCTTCAATGTTTCTGCCTCGGTAGGGGGGTCCTTTGGCGATGTAGCTTTACCTTCTCATTGATTTTCACCTTCTTCCCCTCCTCCTTCTTGATTTACTGCATCTCCTCCTCCTCCTGTGGGTGAACTAGATCCATTTTCCTCTGAGGCATTTTCCTCCTCATCAGTTTCTATGTTTTGGGCTTCCTCCTTTTTCTTCTTCTTCTTCACACTGGTTTGTCGGACATGCTCGACCTGGGTGACCAAGAAGCTTCCTATAATGTTAGGGTCAGAGAGTTCTTCATCATCAACCGTTACAAGGAACTCTGTTGACCATTCCTTGGTGATATCCTCCATATCTTCGTCGGTCATCTTATAGTAGGACTGTAATTTCTCCTTGCTCTCATCCTTGTGCGCAGTGATATAAATGAAATGTCAATCTGAGTGGAACTTAGCTAAGGGTCTGTACTGGTGCAATGTTCATGGAATCATGCATGGAAAAGACTCAATAGAAACCTTCAGTTGCTGATAGTAGGCATGGAATACTGCATTCGACTGCCATTTGTTTTACATGTCATTCATGTACCATAGAGTGGATAAATTCATGACCAATGGCTCCAAAGGTTCAATCTCTGGGAAGGCATCTCCTTTCAGCATTTGCCAAGCGACAAATGTGATTAGCACAAGAAACTAGCTAAAATGGAACTCATATCCTTGGGCTTGTGCTTCGCGACATTATTTCTCGAGCTTGTTGATGAGGTGGCTCACCCAATTCATTTACATCCCCTCCATGCATTTTCCTGCGAGGTCCACCACAAACCCGGTGACCTGCGTGTGGCGGTTATTTCTGACGAAATTTCCAGCTATGAGTTGACAAGCTAGGCACAATATGCCATCCTATATGGAGGCTACCTTGTAGCCTCACTTTCCCTTCTCAACTTTGTCATATGCCTCCTTAATACGTTGTGCCAGAGAGTGATCCGAGGTCTTCCCTGAGTAGAATTGTTGAGGGTAGGGTCCCTGCATGCTTAGTCCTGTGATAAGGTGGATCAACATCGGATCCACATTAATTCACCTGCCGAGCCATATATATCCTCCATAATATCATGAAAAGAGGAGTTTAACGCAAGCGTTAACCTCCTGATGTCAGCCAAACTGAGGGATCTTCATCACGTTGAGTATCATGGATTATGCAAGATCTTTTATCCAAGGCTGGGAGACGATGTGAGGCTTCTTCCTAGTCGTCTTCATCAAATATCTGAGTCATGAGCATCGTGTAGTTATTTTTGTCACCAAGGTTGAAATTGTTGTTCTTCAATGCTGGGATCTATCCCAATTGGCTTCCTTCTATGTGTATCCCCTTCGGGATGTATGCGGTGATTAATGTATACTCGAAGTCTCATGGAATGTTGTCACAATTAATCGCGCCAGCCAAAGGTGGGATGTAATCAGGTAAGATCGATGAGATCTGCTTCGCGTTAGCCAGATCGTCGCGATGCTTACTTCATTTCTCAGTAGCGGGGTTAGTATGGCCCGAACATCGTCCAATCAAGGGGGAAGTATGTAGTCCTCTGGTCGATTACACCTGTATTCCTTCAGACACAACTTTATCATCCATAAAATTCTTCAACACTTCTTCAATGGATTTCTCTAGCTCGTTTTTCTCGACCGACATTCTCACTGTGAACAATAAAGTCGGGGTAGGTAAATGTATAGCAGGGTAAACAATAGATGGTGAGGCCTGATAGCACAACTTGACACACACAATCTCTTCGTTTCTTGTCTGAGATAATCACGGGTAGAAAAAAGTGGTCCCGATGCAGCGTTTGACGGGTTAAATAAGTGAGCGTCGTAACGGATTCCTCCAACAGACAAGAATGCCTCAATCAATGTGAATATGCCCATTATGGCACGGTATCAATGTCCCAAACATGGTCTATTCTCCCATAAATGTATTTCCTAGCCTTTCGATTCATCGTTCTAATGGTCAGGGTGCCTCCAACGATCAAATAGATTCGTCATGGTGAAGTCCCATTCTGCGTGGTTCTATTGTTCTGGCGAGGTTCAGAGCCTGGAAGTCTGCCTCCTACGAAGTCTTCTCTGCAACTTCCTATAACTTTTCTAAATTGGCTTTCTTCTTATTGAGATTCCTTGATTTCTTTCCTGTGATCTAAGTCTCTGGGTTCCTCTTTCCATTCTTATTCTTATCTTCTCTTCACATAGTAGCTTCATGCTATTTATGAGCTCTTAAAGGGTTCAAAAGTAATACCTCTTTTCTTATTAACTCCAGGGTGGGTATTCTTCTTTCTTGCATGGATAGGTCCTACAAACATTCTTGTGTTCTTTCAATCTCAATAGCTAATTCTCTTGCCCTCTATTGCTTCGACTCAACTTCTCGTTCTTCTATCAATCGATCTATCTTTCTAGCTATGAAATCCCTGAGTTCTTGATTTTTCTTTTTTGTAGCTTCTTCCTCTACTTTTCTTCTGATATGATCCCTCTCAATCCCAGTCGTTCCTAACAAAAGTGGAAAAGGGGCGTTGTTATCAACAAACCTAATAACTTCAAACTCTTATTTTGTCGATGTTCCATGGATGATAACAGGTACCTTAGTAACTCTTCCACATAGGGTTATCATCTTTCCTTTAAACAAGCCTATCCTTCCCAATGAAGGTACCACAGTAGGCTGTCCCAAAATTTCCCAGGTGATTTTTGTCATAATATTCATTGGTGTCTCTTCATCCAAGACACAATGTATGTCGAAGTCTCCTATTCTTGTATCTATGCGTTGTTTTTCCTTCATGATTTCTGGTAAACTAACATCTTTGTGATCATCCATTACTTCTTTTAACTGTACTAATATAGTCTGAGCTTTGTCTTATTCTTTATTTTGAATATTTTCTAACATGCTCTTATTCTCTCGACTCATGTTCATTTGTTCTTCTTTAGCAATCATTCTTGGACAATCTTCAACTTTATGACCAACCATTTTACAACAAAGACAAATAGGGCCTGCACCAGGGCATTCCTTAGAAAGATGTCCCGGTATTCTACAGTTATAACATAGTGTCAATCCTCTTTTTCTCTTATACGTTCCCCAACTTCTCTAGCACTGCGCACTGGGATCATAGTACTGGACCTACAATCTGCAAAAATTCTTTCTAGGTTCCTGCATCCACTTATTAGTCCAAAACTTATTTCTATGCATAGGAATAACATATCTTTCTCTATTTCTATAAACTTTATTCAAATCAACTCTTTCTTCTAAGTGTATCATAACTTTCAGACTAGGAAAAAATCTATCAAACATACCTAGATTCATGCTTTTGAAACAAAAAATTATACTTATCTTACTTTATCTAAGAAAAAATATTTACCTCTTTCAAGATCGTACCTATTTTCTTTAGATCGGGTTTCTTTCTTAGCACAGAGATTCACAAGTCAACTAGAATATTGTGTACTATAGCAACATATCTACGCACAAAGCTTCTCTTTTCTTTACTTCAGTTCCCATCAATCACGGTTTCAGGTCCCATCAACAGAACCATTTGTTGGCACAGGGGCAGACCCAGTGTTCAATGCTTCAACAATGCACCAACAAAAACCTAACTATCGACCCTTTTGGAAACACCTGCGAAGAAGATGCAGTCTCACCTAAGGTAGAGGAAGGGGGGGTTACAGGACTCAAGTGTCTGTAACCAATATGGGACACATATCTGTGATTATAACACTTCACAGAGTACATAGGAACAACACACATTAATTCGTTATCTTTATTCACATCGCATATCAAACCCTAAGCACATATCGATGCAATAACAATGAAAAAACATACATCACACTTAGCATCAGAAGTTATATCTAACATATTCAACATAGACAAAGCACTAAGCATCCATTATTCGACAACACAAGTATTTCAATAGAGGACGAACACCTTCAGTAACCACTCACATAACCAGATCAAAGATCAACAAACCAATGTTTTCACATGATAAAATTGCTACGGGGAAAGATCCACGACCTTAGCCAACACGACCACTTGGAGCAGTTTATTAATGCAAATAAAAAGATTACAAAGATATTTTACAAGAGAGTTTCTCACAATCAATCATCGAAAAATGACCCTCCATGCTCTTTAAATAGAGATCATGGACCAATCGGGTGTTAAGCCACATATCAATGGTCATTAAGATCAAGGAGAGTATGAACTGTAGGATCACTCTATGTCGGGAAAATATCGTGTCCGTCGGATATCCTAACTACAAATTCATACTAATGCATACTAAAGAAACACACTAGAAAACACACTTTTACCTAATGACACAATAGACCAAGTAGATATTAACTAACTCCTAAGTGTCTAAATATCCTAACATCCCCCCTTAAGAACAACTTGGGATAGGATTGAAGGATTTACAATAGTGACACAATAGGAGAAGGAAGGAGGGATTAGAGCATATTCCCCATTAATGACAAATTTCTGAACTCCTAACATAGATTGAAGTGGAAAACTTTACTTCTGTAAGAGACTTTGTGAAAATGTCTGCAACTTGATCTTCTGTAGGGAAAAAGAGCACTTCAATAACTTGATCATGAATGAGATTTCTGGTGAAGTGCATGTGTAGCTCGATGTGTTTGCTATGATGATGTTTAACTGGGTCTTTGGCGAGCTTTATGGCATTCTGATTGTCACACCAAAGGCTGCTCGGATGCTAGTGCTGGAATCCAAACTCTGAAAGGATCTATCGAAGCCACAGGGCTTCTTGACTTGCATTTACCGCTACTCGGTACTCTGATTCTGCTGAAGAAAGTGAAATACCTGTTGTTTCTTACATGCCCAAGTGATAAGTCCTGAACCAAGGCTGAAAACATAACCTGCAGTAGACTTCCAATCATCAGGGTCGTCGGCCCAATCTGAACCAATGAAACCAACCAATAAAGGAGTCACCCCTGAACTGTAATGTATCAAGAGCTGAATTGTACCACGAACATAGCGAAGTATCCTTTTAGCTACTTTCCAATGGATTTAATTGGGCATTTGCATATACTAGGAAATAAGACCAACAACAAAGGAAATATCAGGACGAGTATGAGTCAAGTATAAGAGGCTACCAACTAACTGACGGTATAGGGTGGCATCAACTTTAGGAGAAGTACAGGTGGCAGTAAGCTTGACTCTAGACTGGAAGGGAGAAGGGTTTGTTTACAATCGTCCATGTGAAAGCGATGAAGAAGGTCACAGACATACTTAGACTGGGAAATAAAAATTCCTTCATTGGTTTGCAAAACTTGGAGGCCAAGAAAATAGTGCAAAAATCCTAAGTCTGTCATTTCAAATTTTGTCTTAAGGCTGGTTTTCACATGGTTTAAAACTTTTGAGTCACTCCTAGTAAGGACAAGGTCATCAACATAAAGGACAAGTATTATGAGATGACTTCCTACTTTATTGGTATAGACATTAGGATCAGAATGGCATCTAGAGAATCTAGTGGCAATAAGAAAGCTATCCATTTTGGCATACCAAGCTCAGAGAGCTTGCTTGAGACCATAAATAAATTTATTGAGGCGAAAAACAAGGATAGAGTCATTCTAGACATAGCCAGGAGGTTGTTCCATGTAGATTTATTCTTGCAAATCTCCGTGCAAGAAGGCATATTTAACATCCATCTAATGGACCTCCCATTTATGTGAGGCAACAAGGGAAAGAACAAGGCAGATGGAATTCATTTTTGCTATAGGGGCAAAGGTTTCATTATAGTCAATTCCTTCAACTTGGGAAAATCCTTTGGCAACTAACTGAGCCTTGTGTCTTTCAACACTTCCATCTGATGCATACTTAGTTCTGTAGACCCATTTGCATCTAACAAGTTTTCTT
>SNQJ01S0053359.1:63359-75546 GCA_010110895.2 Picea sitchensis
GAACTGTGAACGTGTCCGACGTTGATATGAAGGATCACTGACAAGATCACCAGCTGCTTCTCGTGTTGAATGGACCCATATCGGAAGCGGTGGAGGTGGTGTTGGTTCAAGTTCGAAGGACTCATCTGGAGGAGGGTGAGCAGGCGGAGGTGGATTTTCATCCTCACTGTCATCACTTGAAGAAGAAACCAGATCACAAGAAGGCACAAATGCCGAATATGGATCATAGGTCGAATAAGGAACAACCGTCGAATTAGGCTCGTAGGCCAAAGAAGACACAAACGTCGAATTAGACTCGCAGGCCAAGATATTTTCATCAAATTTAACATCTCTTCTAATAATAATTCTCATTACAATGTGATTGAAGAAGTCTATAACCTTTGACATCTTCAGAATAACCAACAAATATACACTTCTCACTTTTAGGCTTCAATGCTTTGCTTTTCTCATCAGGAATGTGAGCCCATGCTATACTGCCAAATACACGGAAGTGACTTACATCTGGTTTAATTTTATTCCAAGCTTCTTCTGGTGTTATATTTTTAAGAGCCTTTGTGGGAGTATGATTTACTATGTAATTTGCACAGTTGATGGCTTTCGCCCAATACTTTAGACTTAATCCCTTAGATTGGATCATACAATTAGCCATCTCTTTTAATGTGCAGTTCTTTCTCTCAGCAACACCATTTTGTTGTGGTTTATATGGAACAATGTGTTGCATTTGGATTCCCTATGTAGTGCAGTAATTTGTAAAATTATTTTTCACATATTCGCCTCCATTATCCATTCTTAACCTTTGAATTTGATGTCTAGATTTCTTTTCTACAAGGGCCTTGCAGGCCAAAAACTTGTCAAAAAATTTGCTCTTAAGTTTTAAGAAGTAAACCCAAGTACGTCTAGAAAAGTCATCAGTGAAAGTTAAGAAATACTTGAACCCATAAAAATAAGGAGAAGAAAGTGGACCACACAAATCACTGTGAACAAGCTAGAAAGGACTCGAGGCATGCCAAGAGGCACATTTTTCAAAACTGTCTCGATGGTGTTTGCCAAGAACACAACCGACACAAACACCATCTCTGCATGAAACAAGAGGAAGACTAGTCACCATCTGTTGATTACATAGTTGCTACAATGAGCGATAGTTTAGATGACCAAACCGCTCATGCCAAAGTTTTCTCAAGTCATCACTACGAGCAATAAAAAATTGATGAAAAGTATGATGAACCAAATTTGTCAAACTTGTACAACCTGGTAATATCATCGACAATTCCAGTTGCAAGAACATGATTAGGATCTTTTAGATCCTTGATTACAACTTGGTGAGGTGAAAACTCTACGATTTTACCTTCACCTAAATGAGTGATTCGATATACTGATAGAAGGTTACAAGAAAGAATTGGAACACATAATACATCATTGAAATGGCCATTTTCTACTTGTACTGTTCCAGATCCTTCAACACTAAGAGATCTATAATCACCAACAAATATTTTCTTGGTGTTACATTCATTTATAGTAGAAAATATGTCTCTATCCTTAGCCATATTATAAGATGCTCCAGAATCAATAGGCCACTTATCAGAAGTATAATTAGAAGGTGTATTGAAGGAGAAACCAAAAGAAGAAAGTGCATGTCCATGAGAAGAAGAAGAAGAAGTAGAATCAATATTGATGTTGTGATTCTTCATCACTGATTCTAAATCTGCCATCTTCTTGAAACATTTGGACTCATCATGACCATATTTATCACAAAAGTTACAATGTCTGTTAGTATTCTTATTTTATATTTTTCTCATTTATCTCCATTAGGAGCAAAATTTTTCTGAGTGGGTTTGGGACCCTTATATTGCTTGTTGTTGTGGTGAGGATGTTGCTTCTTGGGATTCCTGGGTTTATCTTTTTGATGGACAACTAAGGCTTTGTTGGGGGTACCTGCAGTGCTAATCACTCCAAGTTGTACTAGCATATCTTTCTCTCTAATCAAAGAATCACAAAAGTTCTCAAGAGTGGGTTTTTGATAAGCTGCCCCTACAACCTCTTGTATGGCATAAAATGTAGATACAAACACAGAATATGCACTACCTAGCTTAGAAAGAATAAGATATATGCAACAATCTTCGTCTATCTTTATCTTACATTCATTATTCACATAAAGTTATGAGTGTTTTAAAATTCGATAGATAGTCTTCAATGCAAGAAAAATCACTTGGACTCAAAGTTAGTACTTGATTTTCTAACTGTTGTGCTCGAATAATATTGTGTTTACCAAACACAGATTCAATCTTTTCCCAAGCTTCTTTGGGTTTATCAATTGATTGAAGGTGGAACCTTAAATCATGAGAGATGGACATTCCAATTAATCCATGTGCTTTGTCATTCCTATTATCCCATTTGGCTTTCTTATCAGCATCAGTGGATGTTGTTTCCTTTCCCAAGGTAATCCGGTACAAGCCTTTACTTCTTAATAAATCCTCCATATGGGATTTCCATTGGAAGTAGTTGCTGCTGGTAAGTAAGAGATTACTTGTAGAATCCATATTAAATATGTAGATAATACCGATTTAAAAACTGAAACTGATGATCTGAATGGAAAGAGCTCAAAAATTTATGCAGTTTAAAAAAAAACGGCACTGAAAACAAACTTCGGATGTGAGAGTTATGCCCTTTTTAAAAAAGGCATAAACGACAACCAAAGGACCACGTGGTAGTGTAAATTGCTTTATGAAGTGACCCACTTTTATAAAGAGAAGTGTGGCTCACTTTTATAAATAAAAGATGCATGCAAAATAAATAACTCTAAAATAAAATATTAAAGCTACTTATAGTGATTCACTTTTATACTTGAAGTGAAATACACTTTACAATTTTAACATGATCTTTTTCAAAAAAAGTAACAAAAGAGAGACTTGAACTCAAGACCTCTTACTTAATAAATAAAATTTTAACCAAATGGTCTAGCAAAACATATTGTAATTTTCAGAAGGAGGATTGTTGTTGTTGTTGAAGACGACCTTGGAGAGCATGCTAAAAAAATTATTTTCACACAAGAAACAAATTTCGTTTCTCGATGACAACAAGGGTTAGATCTCGGTTAGCTTACCCGGAAGATGCACATTTTCCTATCTGTTTCTGATTTACTAAGATCACACAAGGTGCGGGGAAAAGAGCACACACAAATCTAAAAGAGTAGAAACCCATAAATAAAAAATACAAAACCAAAATACTTCTCTGCAAAAAATTAAAAAAATGCATATTCAAACTTTATACCTTCGGATCTGACTGTAATGGTCGTATCTTGGGCAAACGGAAACCTTTTCGAGTGAAAATGAAAGTGTTCCTGAATGAAACGAGTGCTACGAACACAATGGAATAGTCCTCTTATCCCATAAATGTATGGAAACGATAGAAAATGGATATGATTCAACTCGGCTTCACGATCTTGATCTACAACAAGAGCGGGTCTTCAAACATGCTCTGATACCATGTTCGACAACACAGGTATTTCAACAGAGGATGAACACCTTCAGTAACCACTCACATAACCATATCAAATATCAACACATCAATTTTTTCACATGGTAAATCCCCTACGGGGAAACATCCACGATCCCAACCAACACGACCACTTGGAGCAGTTTATTAATGCAAAGAAAAAGATTATAGAGAGATTTTACAAGAGAGTTTCTCACAATCGATCATCAGAAAATGACCCTCCATTCTCTTTAAATAGAGATCATGGACCAATTGGGTGTTAAGCCACATATCAATGGCCATTAAGATCGAGGAGAGTATGAACCATTGGATCACTCTATGTCGGGAACATATTGTGACCGTCGGATTTCCTAACTACAAATGCATAATAATGCATACTAAAGAAACACACTAGAAAACACACTTTTACCTAATGACACAATAGACCAAGTAGATATTAACTAACTCCTAAGTGTCTAAATATCCCAACATCCATAAATCTATCTATCATCCATAATAATCAATGCACTAAGCAGATCTACAGCATAAATAACATAACACAAAGAAAACCATCAGCACATGATATACGTGGTTCACCCCAGTGTGGGGATACATCCACCAATTACTTCTTCTTATTTATTAGGCTTCAATCCCTTACATTCATTTTCTCCTGTGCACTAAGCAACAGAGCCAAGCTTCGCACTGAACAGGTGATTTGTGCACTGTGCACCAGATCCACCTTCCCGAAATCAGGTCAAGGCATAGAGCCAACTCCTCTAATAATCACAGAGCCTTACATACACGGTCTGTTGCACAAAGAAACTTAGAACTACTTGCCTCTTGCACTTAGCTAGACACTACTTTCTTTTTCACTTAGCTACATACTACATACTTAGCTTCTTCTACCTTACAATATTACATATTTATACTTTTACATTCCTTACAAAAGGCCTAATTATGGGTAAACCCATGGGCTGACATACCATAACACATTACATAAACCCTAATGAACCCCTCACTGGGTCCACAAAACAAGTGAGATCCCGCGATCTCAGCTCCGTCTGGGCGCTCCATATTTGACCAGCCTATCGATGTCCAAACAGTGGTCAATCCTAACCAATGTTTCCTAAAAACTTAGTCAAGGGCCAACAGGTAATGAACAATTTTATTAATTTTAACCATAGTATGTTCTTCAACAATATTCATCAGTTTATCATTAACATTCAATATATCATCAATAGTATAATCATAAACAAAATCAAATCACAATAGATACACAATACACCAAAATTTATGTGGAAACCCAAATGGGAGAAAACCACATAATGCTTTTATTATATATCAAAAGAATACATTCATTGGTAGCACCAACTTCCTGAATCTCTAGCTACAACTAGAAGGAGGCTCCAACCCCCTATTCTTAGGATCCAACCTAAAGGAATCTACAGCTCCCTGAATTCTCTGGCTCCAACCATAAGGAGGCTACAACCCTCTGAGTTCTCTAGCTCGAACGGGAAGGTGGATACAACCACCTATCCTTGTCCCATCATGTTGCCCTCAAATATAAGTGTAGACCAATTGTCATTATCACAATGACTTCCACTATCAATGCCACTGCACTGTCACTGTGACTATTACTGTCATTGTCACTGTCACTGCCACTATCACATCAACATGTATCCTGTCAGCCTATCATTGTATCCAACATGTATGCATGTACCATACCATGCATCAACTGTATACCAACATGTGAAATATAACATGATTCAATCATAAAATATAACATCAACCATGAATACAACCTGCACCATATACCATAGCATCAATCATGCATAGACTTGTACCATATCATCAATGAAGTATCTCAAAGAACCAATGCATGTCCCTCATGCATATGCCACCATACACCATGAAATCAAGGATATGAACTATAACAACTATGTCATATACTAAACTAGATATAAGAGTGCTCCTCACTCATCCAAGAAACCAAGTATACCATATCCAGATACCAAAAAACCATACCAAGTATGCCTTGAGAATACACCATATCATGACAAAACATAACCATAAAAACAAGTATGAAACCATAAAAATACCTCTGTAGTTGATCTGAAACTCTGAGATCATGACCTGTAAAATTCCTTCAGACTTCAGGGCCCTGGTACCAACATTTACTCAATATTTCATGAGATTTTCATAAATCTATGACTTTCTCCTCTACGACTCATGGATATCCACACTTTTCTCCATTGCATCCCATGTACATCCGCACCCTTATAACATGTAACTCACAGATACCTCAAAAACTAGGGTTACTCATGATTTTTTCAACATTGATACTTTCACCCTCGACCTTTCTTAGAAAAATGTCATCACAACCTTAGCAAAAACATCACTAGTTCACAAGATAGATAATCAATGAATGTATGTGTGAGAGTATATGTGAATGAATAATTGAGGTGTATTTATACTTATGATATATAACTCCTCTCTTTAATTTAGGGCTTCTAGGGTTTTCTTGTTACTACAACTTTACCCTTTCATTAAAGACTTGTAACCAACTAGAGGCTTCTTGAGCACTTCTTCAGGGCTTACAACTTCACAAATTCATATCTCCCTAACTGTGAATAACTACGTGTTGTTCCACATATCACCAAAAATGGAACGATGAGTACTATGCATATGTGAGTGTCTTGCTTGCATTTACTATGTCTTTCACATCCAAATTCCTCATCCAACTTCGGGTACAAAAACCACATCGTTGGGGCTTCTTCAACGGTTGACATCAATGACAACCAAACTATCAACAACAATAACTTCTTTTCTCCCCCCCATGGTCCCTTCTTTCTTACTAAGAGACATATCCTGCTATGTAATTTTCTTTTTCTATTACCAAATTTACACAAAATTCTTTTCCATGTTAATATTAACTTTACTAATCATTGCCATCTAAGGATATCCAAGAATAACATCCACATCATTCATATCAATGGAACAAAAATCAGAATGCAACACATATTTATCCATACTAAGCTTCAAATGTTTAAAAAATGGAACATTTTCACCCTCAACTTGTGTCCTTTTAATATTCATTGTGGGAACTTGAAATCTATTAACCAATTGAACATTGATAGAATTTTGTTGGAAGTTAGGGTTAATAGAAACAATAACCTTCTTTTGTTGAATGCATCCATGAACCTGTAGTATGGAGTTTCCACATACAAATAAAACCTTTGGTTCTCTCGGTATCATTTTTTCCAACATAAGACAATCGATCTAAAAGTAATTTTTCCAATGCTTCATCGGAAAGTTCCATCATCTTGGCAGAGCTCAGTGAGTCCCACCATATGCAAGAATCACCCATTAAGTTATAGGCTAGCCTTATTTTCCAAGTGATTGGATTTTCAGATTTTATCAATTTTAGGTATTCTTCAATACTAAGGCAATTAGAATTCCATATAAAAATCATCTTTCTTGGAATAAATATTCATCAAAAACTATAAATTACTTTGCAAATCACATGGCCATTCTGGAAAAAAAAACCTTGAAATTTTTTTGATTTTAAAATGTTGATAACTTCACTTCCCATAATCCGTTTTAGACGATTTTTTCTTTTGAAATTAGGTATTTTTCTGAGAGGAATTCAATACCCAACTGATTTTTGCAAAATTTTCTCATAAAATTTCATAATTTAATCTGAAGTGCACCACCCTTGAAAAATATGAAAAATTATTCATTTCTTTGGTCAAAGAAAGAGCTCTGATGCCAAATGTTATGTGCCTCAGTAAATCTAAAAATATATCATAAAAGAAACCCTTAACTTCAGAAATAAACCAAGCATTCACATAAATAAATAACCACAAGAATGAGTTAAAACCCTTGAGTTAGGGTAACACCATATATTAATCCTTATGGAAGGATGACACTCCTCAAGAAATACTTTCTTTCTCATCAATTATAATAGTATTTACTATGCTTCATTCCATTGCTTACACTTATTTATATACCACTTTCTATCTCCCAGGAACATTCTAGAGAAGAATATTCTAGTAGGTGGAACCTTCTAGTAAGCCTTCTCACCTTTATTGTGTTCACACTACTGCATGGACCTTATTTACTAGAATTGGCCTCCATACATATTATTCCCCTTGGGTACCTCCCAAGATACCCCATATTATCTCCCTAGATAGACTACAATTATTACCCTAACCTTTGGTTGAATATTCTAAAGACATTTGTCTACTAAGGAGGTGTGTGGTGGGAAGTGACTTGTACTATACATGTTGTTTCTAAGGATTGGGATACCACCATGTGGATTAAAGGATATGGCATGAAGTGAAGGGGAGATTGTGCTAGGGTGACAATGGTGCATTTACCATGTTGTGTGTCTCCCCAATAGTACCCTAACAAAGGATACTAGTTTGGGCAGTGACAAGGCCTCTTGGATCCTTTCCCCAACTCTTGTTTGCCCCCCACACAAGAAAGAAAAACCCATATATTAAGGATAAAGGCTTGTTGAAGCACTCTCAAAATGAGTAGAATAAGTTTGTTTTCTCAATTCTTCCTCCCTTCCTACCTTGGAATTCCTTCCATTTATATATTGATGGAGGATGTTATGGGATGCTTCTATATCTCTAGAACTTAGTGAACTCTAATTCTAGTATGATTTTCCAAGCTCCTCATTCTAGTAGGACCATAATGTTGAAAATAGCATAAGGTGTCAGTTTGTCTTATTCTTCCCTACCATCCTTTGGATCATGTTTTTTAATACCCAAGTGATGGCTTCAACCTAACCATTCAACTAAGGATAATAAGGTGCCGAGTTTTCCTGGTGAAAATCCAACCTGGCAGCTAGTTTGATCATCATTTTGTTGCAAAAATGGGATCCATGGTCTGTCATAATAGTCTTAGGTACATAGAACAATGCTATAATGTGATTGAACATGAATAAATTTGTTATCATGACATCGTTAAAAAAGGTAAGTAGTGCCTCTACCCACTTAGTGAAGAAGTTAATAGCCACGATGATATAACCATGGCCATTAGTCAAGGTAGGATTACATGTCATGAAATCAATCCCCCATTTGGAAAAGGGGCCAACAAAAATCACATGATGTAATGGAGCATGTGATCTAGATTTATGCAGGAACACAATGAAATACATAAATACATATAAACGCAGAGATGCAGTAATACACGATTTCTATTAATGAAAAAAATGTACAGAGACTGTAAAAATACAGAGCGAAAGACTCACTAGAATGGTGGCAGCTTATCTCTGAGAAGAGATGTGATGACTACTTGCATTCACAAGAACATGATTACAATGAGGCTCTGAAGGCCTTTTTACAATAAACAGGAATGCCAAAAACCCTAGACATCCAAAAACCTAACCCTAGGAGATGAAGCGCCAAAAGTCATGTGGGCCCCGTTTGGGTAAGTTAGTACATCAATGTTAAGCCCTAAATAGTGGCTCATTACCCCTTAATTAGGGCATATTATATTATTAATGTTATTTTATTTATGTCAGATTTAGGCCATTAGTTGTAATTATACCTCCTGGTCTCCTATATATACCAAGGAGACATTTTCATTTTGAATCATCTTGTAATTGTACATTTATGTGGGAATAAGGAGGTTGCCCCCTCAAAGAGGCTTATTATCTGAGTTTCTCTCTTTTTCAAGGCATGGATTACTTATTCTGAGGTTTTTCTATGCTATATTGATATTTGGTTCTTAACATATGGTATCAGAGCTCAAGGTCTTGGGGTTTCGCTGTTACATCTGAGACACCTTGGAATTTTTGCTATAAATTTTTTTCCACAATGTTTCAGAAGGAACGGCTTGGGGGATATTTAGTAGATGGATCAAGGTACATTGGGTTAAAATTTCATCTCCTTAGGCCTTATAACTTTCATAGATACAACCTATGCAAGATAGGGTTTTTGAATCATCCTGAACTGGGTCATTGCAAAATTTTCGCTATAAACAATTTTTTGTAATGTTGCAGACCCTGAAATATGAAGGCTATTCACAGAAATTAGTAAGGTATCTATGGTAAAAATTTCAGCTTCTGTGTCATCTTAAATTTGTAGATACACCTTGTGGAAGATAGGGTATCAGACTAGTCCTATTGACTAGTCTCAAGAAGGTGTTCTAGGTAAAACAATCATAACTTCTTCCTAGAGTATCCAAATTGAGTGAGATCAATTGCATTGGATAGTGTACAGTCCGCAGTATTTCTGGTACAAGTTTCAGAATTTTATATCATTTATTTTGTGTGGGGCATGCTATACAAGTGAGATCTCCTGGAAAGGCCAAAAATCAACAAGTTGTGGGGAAGTTACCGTAAATTCCACTTGGCACATCCAATTTTGATCAGACCTGTGGCATTGCAGAGAATAAATATCAGATAAATACAAAAAATAAAGTTTCATACCTATAAGGGCTGAAACTTTGGAGATACATCAAAAGAAAGATTGTCTAGTAGAACCACCTCAAAATCAAGGTTCAAAAGTGATACCTTGCCAACATGCCACCCAAAAAGGGACCTTCTACACCAAATAAGCCTCCATAAAATCCTAATTGGACTCTTGATGAAGGTGAAGAGATGCGTAGGGACATCAATGATTTACAAAAGAAGACAGTAACAAAATATGAACTACAAGAGATGGAAGCTAAGTTGGAGGCAATAAATACTAAGATGGATGGTTTAAAAGAGGAGATCATGGAAGGATTGAAAAATTTCGTAATAGAGAGGACACCTGAAAGTGAAAATGTATAACATGAAATTCATGATGAGGACACAAGTAAGGTGAATCAAGAATGGAGAAACTCTAACTTTGGGTTGAAGACCAACCATGTTCCTAAGATTGATATGCAGAAGTTTGATGGCAAGGACCCTATCACATGGATACTTTAGATGGAGAAATTCTTTGATCTACATAATGTTCCACATACCCAAAAGGTACGAATTGATTCTTTATATTTAGAACCTAATCAATTTGTATGGTACAGATGGCTTTGTTCTCATAAATCACTCGTCACTTGGACAATTTTGAAGGAAGAAATGATAGCACACTATGAGGATACAAGGATAAATACCTTCTTTAACCAATTGATAAATCTCAAGCAAAAGGGTTCAGTTACATACCACATTGAGAACTTCCAAAGATTGAATATAAAGGTAGCATATATTCCAGATGAGCACTTGATTGATGTATTCATAGGAACTTTAAGAGATAACATTCAACATGAGGTTCGCCTTTGGGAACCCAAATCATTGGAGAATTCATTTAGGGTGGCAAGAAATGTTGAAAGTAAAAATATGACTAGGGCTACTAGAAGGACCAATCCTAACATCTATAGAGATAATAATTCTCCTTATTCTAAAATACCTCAACCTACAAGGTTGACACCTCAAAAATTGGAGGAAAGAAAAGAAAAAGGTTTATGCTTTAATTGTGACAACAAGTACAGTAAGGGACATAAGTGTGGTGAGAAGAAATTATTCTACATAGATTGTGAAGAGGAGGAAGAACAATAACAAGAACATGAACAAGAACCATCTCAAGATGAAAACGTAGAATCAATTTCGTTTGAAGAGTTGACTCCCACGATATCGTGTAATGCATTGGCTGGAATTATCACTCCTCAAACCCTCGAGATCGAAGGATATATCAAAAAGAAAAAGGTAATAGTCCTAATTGATTCTGGCAGTACTCATAATTTCATTCACTATAAATTAGCCAAAGATATCAATTGATTTGTATATCCAACACCAGAGTTTCAAGTAATGATTGCAGATGGAGGAACTATCAATTGCTCAGGAAAATTCAATAAGATCAATCTTACTATGGGGGAATATGTAATGAATAGTCCAATGTTTTCTATACCCATGGGTGGTGCTGATGTTGTACTAGGAATCCAATGGTTACAATCATTAGGAACAATGACTTTTCATTTTCAAGAACTTTTCATGAAATTTTCATTGGAAGGAAAAGAAATTGAGCTAAGAGGTATCACAGGGAAACCCGGTAAGGTGATAAGCTCTAACAGCATGAAAAAATTATTGAAAAAGGGGAATCAAGGTGTTATTGCACAACTATGCTCACTAGATATTCAAACATCTAAGCCATCTATTCCTCTATATCTCCAAGGGATCATTGATAAGAATTCCAAAGTATTTGAAGATATTCCCAAAGGTCTTCCACCCACTCGAAATCATGATCATGATATTCACCTAATTCCTGGGAGTGTTCCTCTTAACATCAAGCCATACATATACCCTTATTCCCAGAAGAGTGAAATTGAGTGCATGGTTGAAGAAATGTTAGAGCCTGACATTATTAGACCTAGCCAAAGTTCTTACTCTGCACTGGTGGTAATGGTATTCAAGAAAGATGGCTCATGGTGTATGTGTCCAGATTATAGAGAGTTCAACAAGATCACTATTAAAGACAAGTTTCCCATTCCTGTCATTAATGAATTGTTAGATGAACTACATGGAGCAATCTATTTCACAAAGTTGGATCTTCGTTTAGGGTATCATCACATTAGAATGAAGGAAGAAGATATCCCAAAAACAACATTCCGAACTCATGAAGGCCATTATGAATTTTTGGTCATGCCTTTTGGCCTTACAAATGCACCTTCCACATTCCAAGGGTTGACGAATTCCATTTTCAATCCCTTACTTCGAAAATTTGTGTTA
>SNQJ01S0053359.1:75556-92553 GCA_010110895.2 Picea sitchensis
GGGAAAGGTGGATGAGAATAGGACATTTTTGAGCCCCAACAGGAACCTATTGTAATTAATATATCTATCTTGAAGTTTTCTAAAAGTTTCCCTATCTCTACTCTTGTGATACCGCCTAAACTAACTAGTTTTAAGTTTCTATTACAAGGGTCTCAAACATTCTTTCTTTTTTTAGCTCTACTCCTTGAGTAATTATTACATATGTCACATATTTCGGAAAATGGTTTGTGGGAGATGTCACCTGATGCCATCAGGTTAAGTATATTTAGGTATTCCTTTGAAATTCCCTTAAGGAAAAGATCCCTAACTGCATCATCTGGAAGGTCATGGTATTTTTATTTCTGGGAGATATAAGCAAATTGTTCCATATAATCCTCGAGATTCTTGTCTTCCAACTGTTGGACTTTGAAAATATCATTACGAGACTCCTTGGTATTGAAGTAGTCCTGGTACTTCTTAAGAAATATATATTTCATGGCTTCCCAAGACCTAATATTGGATTCTCCCAACCCCATGAACCATCTTAGTGCAGAGTCTTTGAGGGTGGCAGGAAAGAGTTCTATTTTCTGGGCATCTTGTAAGTAGTTGTAGCTTCTACACAAGATTTTGAACACAAATAGGAAGGTATCCGGATCTTCATTTCTTTTACCATAAAAGGTGGGCAATGCTAAGAGGGGAATATTTTTCACATTGGCATTCAATGTGGTGTCAAAAATTGGAAACCCGAAGGTAGTTTTGGTTTGGTTTCCAGCTTCTTCTTCCTCCCCATGTCTTACATTGTTATGATCCTCCTGATCATTCATACTGGTTTGGTTTCCAAAAAGAGAGTACCTAGGTGTTTTTATCCTTGAATAAAACAAGTTATCCCAAGGTTCTTTTCTAAGAAAGGTATCCCTCTGATGGGAAGGTCTTCCTACTGCTTGGATTTCTGGGACTCTACTCGAGCCGATTGAGATTATTGGTGCCAAAGTTTCTCTGTCAATTTGAGAGACAATTATGTTGGTTGAACTACCAAACAAAGTATTTGCCTGTTTAGGGTCTATGATGTATTCAAATTTAGGATCTCCTGATGGAGGTAAGAAAACAAAGGTTGTATTGTTTGGTTTTGTGAAAGGCTCGAGTGGTCTTGCTTCCTGTCCCACTATTATTGATGCTTCAATTTTCTGTTCTATAGTGCTCCCTGTCTTATTCTCTTCAGAGAGTGCTTTAGCTCTTTGGGTTGAGCTAGCTCCTATTTTTAGGTATCAGTCTTTGTATCTTATGAGTGGAATGTTCCTTCCTCCGAAAAGGTCAGAAGGAACCTTGGTTGAAAGATTTGATTTGGATTTAATGTATCTACCTTTTGGGTCCCTAGGTTTGTTCATGAAAGAAAACAAAAATAAAAACTACCATTGGGTTTGGTGGAACCTGCTATAACAGATGCACAGGTTCTTACCTCTCGTCTTAAAGTCCCCCTGCCACCAATCTAATGCTAAGATTTAGAAATGATCTATTTCCTACCTTGAGACAACTCCCCGGCAACAATGCCAAAAATGTTGGGTTTTCTATATGCACTAAAAACCCTTAATTAAATTGTCAACCTGAGGTAAGTAAACTTAGATTTGTAGCACTATATGTGCCAAGGTAGAAAGGCTAGAGGTACTATATTCTAATTAAGGAAATGGTGTATATGAGGGCTAATATACTTAAGCAAATACTATCAATGAGCAAACCCTATCAAGGAACTTAAACTATTTACCCTAAGTAACTTTTGAACAATGGATCGATGGATTGTCCGAAAGAAGCAAATGAAAACCCTACTTTGAGCAAGTTAACTTAATCAATATAATGAGAAAAAAGAAATACATCTATTTAATATATTTAATGAACAATAGCAATAGCAAACTAATCTAATTAATCTATTCAAAATCAATGAGCAGCAACAAGTAAACAAGCAAACAACTACCCTATTAAAACTTATGCAACAAGTAAACTAATCAAAACTACTCAACATGTAACTAATTAAACTATTAAGAAAGTGAACTCTATTCCTAAGATAAACTCATAATTACTTATAATCTATAAAAGGAAACCTTAACCTATTGAATTAAAAGCATCCTGACAATATTCAAAGATTAATCAACAACTACTCTTTAATCTACAATAACAAGAAAACTTCAAATATAATGTTGATGATTATGTCTTTGGTGTCTTATGACATCACGATGGCATTTAACAATTAATGATAACTCAAGAGGGATAAATTCAATATTAACTTCTATAGCGAAATGAAAAGTATGAATCAAGCAATCCAGTGAGGGCTTAGCCATTATGGAAGAAATATCAACTACCCTGAAAATCCATGTGATTCTTCAATTTATGCATTAACCATCAACAATAGGAAAACATTATTCTCTTTAATTCAAATGAACTCTTATGCTAATGTAAGAAAATTCATTCCATTAGAGACTTATAACTAAAAACTTCACTCAAAATCAAACTTTGAATTAAAATTGAAATCTAGATTTAGAATGGAAATTGCATGAAGTAAACTAAGCTAATCATACCATTAACAATTCAAATTGCAAATTGAAATACTCATAAAAACATAACTCAAACCCTACTTCTATATCAACATACTACGAGAAAATTGGTAAACAATCTAAATTGAAAACTAGATAAGCAAACTAAATAGCAAACTAGATAAGCTAACTAATAATTAAAACTAGTAACTATCCATCCATCGAATCTCTGCCAAATAAACTCTATACTTTGTTTTACTTTGTTTTAACCCAATACTCTGTTCTACTTCAATTTGCAGAAATTCAACTAGAATCTAATCACACAACACGATTAGTAGCTAAGCTTGCAATCTATCTCCTATTAATTAAAAATACATGGCATATTAACACTATCCTTCACAAGCAACCTGCCAAAATGAAATTGAACAATTAGGCTATGAACAACAAATACACAACATGTAAAATGATAAAAATGCATGTAACAGAAAACGAAAGAAATGACAATTGCACAACTCGAATACACAAGATAACTAGCTAAATATTCACCTAGACCACTGGCGCCCCCCCAGTAGGTCGTGGCTACTCCTCAACAATGAATCACGATCTCAAGCAACATGATTTTGGCATTTAAATTAAAAACACAGTCTTACACAAGTTTATAGAGATATCTTTGAATTACACAACAAAAACAATTCTAGATTCACAATTCTTAATTTCACTTCTGTCTGACCACTACTGTGGTATTTATAGCAGTTACAATTCGATAGGTCGACCACTGGAAGGGTCGACCTCCTCTAAAAACAAAAAATTACATTAAATGCGCTAAAACCACCCGTGGCTTCTAGAAACCAAATGAGCCACTTAACGCTCAACATAAAAGCTCAAATCAAGATGTCAAGAGATCAATAGTTGGAGGCCATGAGCATGAGCAAAACCCATGTCATCGATTCACCCAACACATGTCGTCGATATAACAACCTCCAACTCACCCACAATTTTAGTGTTGGATGCAATGTCAGACATAATGCTATATGGAGTACCGGATGCAGTGTTGGATGGAGTGCCAGATGGAGTACCAGATGCAACGTCGGATGGAGTACCGGATGAGCTTCTAGATGGAAAAATGCCATGCGAGTTTTCCTTGTGACATACAGATCACGCATTAGTTCCTTGGAATCATTAAATCATGTTGAATTGAACTTAAAACCATCTCAAAACTTCAATTATACATACCTGGTATAAGTTATGACAATTTGATATAAGAATCCTCCAAAACCTCTTCAAAATAGTAAAATACACATATAATACCATTAAAAAACGATCTAATCATCATCATTAATTTAACCAAATCATGAGCCCAACACCATTCCATAACTCTTGTGGAGTCTTTTCATCCAACACTGATGAGGGTGATCTGTTGACCAGGTAACATGCAGTACCCACTGCCTCTGCCCATAATTATTTCCCTAACCTAGCACTACTGAGGATGCACCCTTCTTTTTCCATTAGTGTCATGTTCATCCTTTATGAAAATCCATTTTGTCGAGGTGTATATGGAGTAGTATTATGCCTTTCTATACCACACTTCTTACATAATTCTTCAAATTCATTCCCGTAGAACTCTCTGCCATTATCTGTCATCATCACCTTAATTCTTTTCTTTGTTTGTTTCTCAACAAGAGCCTTAAACTATTTAAACTTGTCAAAGACTTCATATTTCTTCCTAAGGAAATATATCCAATTATTCCTCGATAAGTCATCTATAAATGAGACATAGTACACATATTTTCCCAATGATGAAACCGACACAGGTCCAAACACATCACTGTGAACTAGCTGTAAAATCCCTTTTGCCCTTATTACATAAGAGGGAAATCTTACCCGATGTTTCTTCCCATATACACAATGTTCACATAAATCAAAATCCAGAGAGCAGTTAGACATACCTTCAACCATACCTTTACCGTGTAGTAGTTGAAGACCCTTCTCTTCGATATTCCCCAGTCTTTGATGCCACAACATAACCTTTTCTCTAGATATTGTAGGATTTATTTCTTCTTCAAATCCAATATCAAGAAAAATGGAACTATTAAACCCATCACTAATGGTGCTTCCTTGCAACTTATACAGAGTTCCAAATTGAACTCCCTTTAACAACACCATTTCTCCTCGAACCATCCTGCAGGTTTCCTTTTCAAATATTGTTTTTACCCCTACATCATCCATTTTTCTTACATAAATCAAATTTATGGCCAATCCTGGGATGTGAAGAACACCAGGTAGTGTTCTAATCCTTCCATCTATGAGCCTCAACTTGACTTTTCCTCGACCTATGATTCTGGTTGTCAAGTCATCACCTAGGAAATCATTACCTCCATCAAACCTTTCATATTCATAGAACCACTCCCTGTGGGGATTCATATGAAAAGATGCACGCGAGTCAACCAACCATGCCTCATGATCTGCATGTGTGGTTCAAGAAGCCAAGTACACATCCACTTCTTCTTCCTTGGAGGTATTTTCTTCTGTAGAAGGATATTCTTCGAATCCCTTCTTTTTATCAACTTTGGATCTACACTGCTTCTTGTAGTGCCCTTGTTTTCCACATCTCCAATATACCTTTACAAAATTTCTGGGAGACTTAGATCTTCCCTTATACTTAGTTCTTCCACTTGAGGACTTAGATCTATTTCTTTCCTGGGAGCGTCCTCTTGCAAATAATGCATCTGTTCTCTGTCCTTCCATGTTCTTTCATCTCATATCCTCCAAAAACAAGGATGGAACCACTTCATCAAACTTCAAGGCAGTTGTATTACTACTTATAGCCACAACCAAACTATCCCACAAGTCTGGTAAAGAGCACAATAAACTGATACAATTATCTTCATCTAAAATTTTAATCTCAATGGATACTAATTGACTTACCACAATATTGAATACGTTCAAATGCTCTACCACCAAGTCTATGTTTCTCATCCTCAGGTAATACAACTCTTTTTGTAGGAATAGTTTATTTACTAGGTACTTAGAGTGATACAAATTCCCCAACTTATCCCATAAATATTTGGATGTAGCTTCCTCTTACACATTCAGTAATAATGAATCAGAGAGACACAGTCAGATTGTGCTCTTCTCCTTCTGATCCAACTTTTTTCATTTATCTGTTGAAGTTCCTGTAGGTGCAATACCTAGATCCACTGTGATCCACTGATGTTTGTCCACCAATAGATCTTCCATATTGAGCTTCCAAAGCTCAAAACGTGACCCATTAAACTTATCAATCTCCATTTTCAAACTACTCGCCATTTATTTTCACCTGAAAAATAAATACCACAGATCTCCCACTGCAACAAGGCTTATCAAATTCCCGAGCCAAACCCTTGACCACAAAGGCATTCCCCTGAAGCCAAAAAATATTTGATACCAAATGTAGATTTTAACCTTGTACAATATTTTAATGCAAAGATATTTTCAATAAAAGAACAAAAAAGATACAATGGAAAATACACACATTACATAGAGATTTTCCCTTGCAAATCCAAACCGAGAAAACCAACATATTCTATATTCATTCATTGTGATACATTGTTTACAATACACTATACATATGATTTATGAGATAGGATATGTCATAGATTGGGTGAAGAGTATTTCATCCAAGTGTTGATGTAGAGAGAGTTGGATCATGATAGACTATGATTCAAATAGATATTGGATATGTGGAGAAGGACTTCCATCTATAGATCTAAGCCAAAGGAAGAGAGAGATCATTCATACAATAGAAGTACAGGCCACCAAGGACAATGCAAGTTTTCTAGTATGGTTCACACAGATAGCACGATTTTTAGTGTTATAGTCACGTAGATAGCGCAGAGCAACACGAGTATTAGCGTTCCAGCCACACTGTTCTCGTACATGATTGTATATGCGGTTTGGTAGAAAATTATCCGATCAAGTGCATATGTACTTCATTTGTTTTCTATTTGGGCCATTTTCCTAGTAAGAGAGCCCTTGTAAGCTTTGAAGAAATTTCAATGATAAGCTTAGTTGATGTGCATAATATATTTGTGTCTTGTGCATGAGATTTTTGGTTTCCTTATTTATGCTTCCACTGTAATGTTTAGTTGATAACTCAACTGTGTTGTTATTCAATAAGTGATTTATTTGGAATTAACTATCGGGTGTTGGGTTGAGGGAAATTTTAACATGGTATCATAGTAGTCGCTCTAAGAGGGAACCAATCTTAGGTTGCATAAATGAAAAATCTATTGGATCAGGAGTTTCGTGGTGGGTGTTTGAAGGAAAAATCACAAATCCGCTATTTTTTGTAGAAGATATATCAAATCTGCAAGATCTTATCAAATTGAACCAACATGTATAAATCGAAGGAAAATTTTCATGGAAACAGTCATACTGCAATCATATCGGTAGCCAAGGAAAATGAGGGTATTATGGTACAATTGCGCATATAGAAAGCATATTCAGTTACAGGTTGTGTGAAACAATGTGGGTATTAGTGTAACAATCATTATATTAGCGCATATAGTGCGGGCATAGATAGTACATGATAGTACATGGGAATTTTTAGCAGAGGGTTATCAAATCAAATCTTTAGATAGAAACTAGATTGTGATATGAGGATAGGTTGGATGGGGTTTCCAACTACAATCCTTGGAAGGAGAGAATCATGTTGATTTTTATGGAGAACTTGATCTGGGAATTTGTTGATACTTAGATTACTCCTCCAACAAATGTGGTAGAACCGGTCATCCATAATCAAAGGGATGTGAAATCCAGGTGCATAATTCTAGATGGATTGAAGGATAATTTGATCCCTCATTTATCAAGGAAGACAACTAATAGGGACATGTGGGAGGATCGTAAGAGTTTATTTCAAAGTAAGAACGAGAATCAAAAAAATGGTGTTGAGAGAGAAGCTCAGAGACATAAAGATGACAGGATCAGACATAGTGACAACCTATCTCACCCAGATACGATAGTTTTGAGATGAAATGACTACATTTGAGGAAGAAGTGGATGATTCATAGTTGGTGAGGATTACACTCAAAGGATTCACAAAGCAGTGGACATCGTTCATCAAAGGGATTGTGGCATGTGAGAAACTCCCTGATTGGACAAGGTTGTCGGATGAATTCATTTAGGAAGAAATTCAAGATGAAGAACTAAATGGAGTTCGACACAAGAATGATGATGAAAAACTTGATCATGCCAGCTAGGAAAAGAAGGGAAAGTTCAAGAAGATCGCCAGTGGAGAGTCTACCTCTCAAGATGGAAAGAAGAAATACATGAGAAAATCTGAGTGCTTTGCATGTCACAAGTTTGGGAATTACGTAGGTCAATGTATGAACAAGAAGAATGGTGGAAATGAAACAAAAATAGAGGTATTTGTATCAACAAATACTCAAATGGATGACTTTTCCAAAAAGTTTGAACATACACAGTTCTTACTTGTTTCCTAGACGTCCTTGGGAACCATATCAACTAGTGCATGGCTAATAGATAGTGGAGCCACATGTCATATGACAAGAGCATGGGATTTGTTCAAGATCTTCATAGAGTTTGACTCATACGTGCATGTGGAATTTGGTATGAGGACCAAGCATTCCGTAAAGGGATCTGGAATAGTTCCATTGTAGATGGATTCATGAGGCATGTTGAGAGTGATGGATGGGTGTCATAAATCAGGAGTGTTCTCTCAATATCAACGATTGAGAAGAAGGGATTTGATGTAGCATTCTAGGATGGAAAGGTGATGATCAATCCCAAAGGATCTATCTCATACATAGCAGTTGTTTTTGGAGTTAGAGAGAGAAACTTTTATAGGCTAAAAGGATAGCTTATGAGATCTACGGAAAGAAGCATAGTGAGAAAGAACAAGGAGAAGGTAGCTCCAAAGGTTGAGAATCTCATAGGGAGTCATCCTTAACGTTCAAGTCGAAAGGAGAATTCTTCCAAGTTTTTCAATAAGGACTCATGGTATGATATCACCATGCAGGATGATCAAAAGAAGGATGCTTCTAGGAGCATTTTTAAAGACAACAATTCTTCAAAGAAGGGTCTGAGAAAGATGGGAAGGATATATTTTATTTCAAAGGGAGTGACCAATCAGGTGGATTGGAGATTATCCATGGTAGAAAATATGGTAGAAAACACAGAGCCACATCCTGGTGGTAGAATTACCTTCCTCGCTAAGAGGAAGTGTTGATGCATGGTATCACCAGACAGGTACTTCCACATTGGCTTGTGTCTAGCATGTGGAAATTGTCCAAAGCCTTCTATCATTGAATTTAATTTAATTAAAGGAATTATTAAAGTAAAGTGATTTTATTAGTGAATTGAGTTTTATTTAAGGAAATGCTTAAATTAACATTAGTGAATTAAATAACAACTATTGATCTCAAGTAAGGTGAGAAGTAATCTCAACCATAATTCGCTTTGGAGATTAGGGTTAGGTCATAACTCAATATTATAAAATCAAGGCTAGGGTAAAGGAGAAGACACTTTTACAGAGAGATAACAAAGAAGGAAATTTTCTAACGTGGAGTCATTCAAGAGTGTAGAAGCAAAGAAGGACTTTTTCTTACACTGTATGAGTGAGGAGATCTCATAGATTGGGTGAAGAGTATTTCATCCAATTGTTGATGCAGAGAGAGTTGGATCAAGAAGGAATATGTTTCAAAGAGATCTTGGATAGGTGGATAAGGAATTCAATTTATATATGTAGGCCAAAGGAAGAGAGAGAGAAACCGCACATTAGAAGGACGGGTCACCGAGGACATTGCATGTTTTCTTCTATGGGTCATGTAGATATCACGAGTAGTAATGTTAAAGTCATGCAGATAGAACAGAGTAGTGTGAGTATTAGGGTTATAGTTGCATTGTTGTTGTACATAATTGTACAACAAGTTTGTAAGTAGATCAACCAATCAGGTGCAGATGTAATTTTCCTCTTTTCTATTTGGGTCATTTTCCGAGTAAGGGAGACCTTGTAAGATTTGAAGATAATTGAATGATAAGCTTAGTTGACGGGGAAAATATATTTGTGTCTTGTGCATGATATTTTTGGTTTCCTTATTTATGCTTCCGATGTAATGTTTAGTTGATAACTAAGTTGTGTTGTTATTCAATAAGTGATTTATTTGGAATTAATTGTTGTTTGTTAGGTTGAGGGAAATTTTATCAATGTAACCATGCCTATCACGTCAGTATTGATTCCCACATCTGGATTCGTTTTCAGAGGTGGGGGGAAAGCCTCGGTTCTAACGTTGGAGGTGGATTTCCATCTTCTTCTGGCATCCCTATAGGTAGCTCGATGATGCTAAAAATTGGATTCCCTTTTGGTTGGAATGTTCGTAGTGGGTCTGGGGGTACTACTAGTCATACTAGGGGAAACAATGCTTCCAAGGGATTTAACATCCCTTTGGTTAGCCATCCTTTTGGTAGCACACATAATCCTAGACGTAGTAATGCTTTCAAGCATACCTATGTCCCTAGGGGTAATCCTCTTGGGGGCATGTATGGTCCTGGAAGAAACAATGTTTCTGGGTTTTCTTTTGTCCTTGGGGTCAATCAACCCAGTGGAAAGAGTATTTTTGAGAATTTGTATGCCACCATAAACAATAATATTGGGGAACCTCAAGGTCCATCTGGTGCATAAAAATATTCATATTTTTAACAGAATCCATTTTCCAACACACAATTTCCTTTATTTGTGACATTAGACTTGCTAGACTTGCCATGTTTGACAGATGACCCCATCTTTCATAACTTGTTATGGCCATATATTCCTATTAAATTTCCATATGACATACCTAAGTTCAACAAAAAACCGGGAGAATACCCTTTGACGCACATCATGACTTATCATCTATGGTGCTCATATAACTCATTGATGGATGATAGAATTAACTATGTCTTTTCCAAATAACCTTGACTAGAAGTGTCATGAAATAGTATGTTGAGATTAAGGGTGCTTCATATAACAAATCAAATACATTGGTCGTAAATTCTTAACGCATTTTCATTTTTCAGTTAGGTACCAGACTGAGATAAATATTTTGACATATTTATGTTAGAATATCTCCACCCACATTTATAATCACATTGAGGAGTGGAGAAAACAATGTAATCTTATAAGGGCCAAGATTCCCAACCAAATACTTGCAAATTGGTTCACCAAGTATTTTTTTACCTCCCATAGCCGAGGATGTTGCTATTTCAGGGCTGGTGATCATAGAGTAGGCCATATTACATGCCCAACATTTAGATTTGATATACTCTCAATATATAACTTTATGTGATATCATTCAGCATGCTTCGAGGTTCTCGAAAAATTATCATAAGACAAACCTAAGACCCCATGTTGATGGTGTGATCGGTTTCATTTCTAGTGTGTCTACGGGCCAGTTTAAAATCACATCAAACCCACCAAATTTTGTGCCCACCACTAACAATACTATGTTCCCCCTTCAAACCTCATAGGTGAATTTGGTGCAGTCCATGCAACCGAAGAATCCTCGACAACCTAGAGGGAAGAAAAAGAATAAGAAGGAAAATTGCAATGATCAAGAGACTCAACAATCCCAAAACAATGTTGGTGGAGGCACGAAAGAGAAAAATAAGAAATATCCTTGCAATAGTGATGGGGAAAATCATCTTACTCATCAATGCTCGAAAATGGATGAGATTGATTGGTATTTTGTCTAGCATAAAGCTTCCCGACAACCTATTGTTTTTACCAATACACTTCCTCCCCAAAAATAACAAATGGTTGCCTAAAATACTTCCCCTCTGTAAGGGAGAATATAAGGTACCTCTCATCTAGGGGGGTCGTCCTCGAGTGATCAAGTGTTCATGTGTGACAAAATGGTGTATTTAGAAACTTGAGATCATAATTATTAAAATCCCAAGGTTGGTCCTTCAAATCAGGATCAATAACCCTCTTCCTAGCCTAGTGTCCCTCTCCATATCAAGAATCCACCACTTGAGACAATGATTTTCCCACCATAGGGTGTTCTTCAAAGAAAAACAAATAATACTAATGCATGGGTTCCTCACAACTACAACATTGTGGAGTGTTTCCTAGGAACAATATGCCATGTCTTCTCTCGAAGTTATGCAAAGCTTCCCATCACAACATAAGTAATTTCTATCACCCATAGGTGGGGTTGATCCCTCGGATTCCAATATGATTATGTTTTTCTTGGGCCAAAGTCGACATAGGATCTTCCACCAAATTTATTTTCGTATTCAAGTGATGCTATGTGGGAAAAATATCTTTCAAACGATTGTCAAAAAAGGATCCTCTACTTGTATTATGTCCATGTCATGTTGGAAAGCTATCGAATCTCCAAAAATCGATTTGGCTAACACTATGCTCAAGGAATATGATGGACATAATTTTTGGCCTCACGGGATCCTTATCTCATTGCCCACAAATTTAGGTGGAAGACCATTTTAGTTGAATTCGAAGTGGTCAATGCCCCTTTAGAATGTAACCTTCTACTTAATAATACTTGGTTTTACGAGATGTTGGTTGTAGTCTTTTCGATCTTTAGAGTGCTTCATTTTTTTCATTAGGTGTGAATTGTGACCATTGATCAACTTGCATATTTCATGCCCAACCTTAGGGCCAATGCAGTTTCCAATGTGACTTTTGTCGGTGGTTCCAGGAGTGCTTATCAAAGTATCGACACATGGATTTTCAAAGACTCCTTCTTGATAGGTAAATTTACCCTTCCCCTTCCATATCATTCACAAAATGTGTCTCCTATTAACATGATCCCTCAAATTTCTTCATCCTCGGGTGGTACCAAGTCCCATGGAAGTAAAGTATTATAGAGGTCAAATGATACTCACAACAATTGAGATTGTTTATCAAGTGATCCGGTCTACATATGCTAACCTTGATGCTAATCTCCAAAAGGATGTGGAATTTTATCAATATTTGAGGTCTACATGGGCCATCATGCCTCCTCTGGATTTGCATGACTTCCTTGATATTGAGTTTCATTTGGATGAGGCCATCATGGAAGTTATGGCTTCAATTGACAGACCATGGGATGAAATTCACCATCACACGTCATTTCTTACTGATTTGGAATGGTTGTAGGATGAAATAAAAAACCTTGATTCTATTGATGATGTTAATGTTACCAATCTCCCATTATTTTAAAAAGGGAACTTGGAAAACATATTGAAGACCATACCCATTGAAATTTTAGTGAATCTAGGTGTAGTGGAGCACATCCTAATAGGTGCATATTGTTCCCCTTGAGAGATTGAACTTTATATTTTCCGATTCAAAGAATTATTCAACATGTTTTCTTAGTCATATGAATAAATGTTTGGTATTGACCCCCAGATTGTTGAACATGAGATAAAAACATATGACAAAGCCAAGCCTGTTCAACAAATGATCTAGCCGGTAAACCTACAGAAAGTTGTTTCCATCAAAGCAAAGGTTCAAAATATTATTCACATTGACTTTATCTATATGATTCCCCTAAAATAATAGGTATCCCATCTCATTCTGGACTCTAAGAAACATGGTACAATTAAGGTCTACATTGATTATAGGGATTTAAATAAAGCTTGTCCTAAGGATAATTATCCTACCCCATTCATTGATCAGATTATCAATGAGTGTGTCAGAAGTTAAATGTTCTCATTCATGAATGGTTTCTCTGGCTATAATTAGAGTTAGATCAGACCAGACGATCAACAAAAGACTACCTTCATTTGTCCTTGGGGTACATTCACTTATCGGAAGTTTCCATTTGGCCTTAAAAATGATGGGGCCACTTTCTAGGGAGCCATGTCATATGTGTTTCACGACATCAAACACATTGTAGAGGAATACTTAGATGATTTGGTTGCTCGGTCTAAGCAACATGAGGATAGTCCTAGTCACCTGTGGGGCATCTTTATCCAATTTCGTTACTATAATGTATGTTTGAAACCACATAATTTCACCTTTTGCATGGTTTACGACCAACTATTAGGCTTCATTGTGTCCAAGCATGATATCATTTTTGATCCTTTAAAGGTTGAGGTGATTCTTCATTTTCTTTCTCCTCTTACCATCAACCAACTTCAAAGTTTGCAAGCAAAGGAAAATATTTTGTGTAGATTCATTGCCAATTATATAGAGATAACAAAAGGATTTATGCACTTGTTGAAGAAAAGTGTGCCTTTTGTATGGGATGAGAAAGGAAAACAATAATTTGATGCCTTGAAAATGACCCTTATGTCGAACCCATTTTTGAGCCCTCTTGATTATAGTCAAGAATATTTTATCTATCTTGCAGCCTATGAATCCACCATTGGTATGGTGCTTGTCTAAGAGGATAGTGCATAAAAAGAACATGTGATATATTATCTTAGCAAAGTTTTTTTTGGTTCAAAGCTTCGATACTCACATGTTGAAAAGTTGGCCTTGGAAGTTGTTCATGATGTCCAACATTTATGGAATTACATACTCTTGCATAATACCATTGTCATATCATACTCCAACCTAATGCAATATATCTTGAGCCGTCAGATCAGTGGGGGAAAATAATCGAAGTGGATCATAATTTTACAAGAGTTTGACCTAGAGTTTGTAACTTCCAAATCCAATAAGTGTTTGTTCTTCGTTGAGTTGAAGTCCAAACTGTTAGAATACGAAATATTGTGCTTGTTTTACCATTGACAATACCCTTTTCACCCAACCATAGGCTGAAGCCACCCTCTGAGCACCTTGACCTTGACAGAGAAGAATACTAGTAGCAATCAATAGCCAAGCAAGGCTAATGCACCAAGCAAGAATAGAAACTAAGTTGATCAGATAGTCCCACCTAGAAACTGGCACAACACCTTCCCCATAAACTTGCGCACAAAACTGCCAACTGCAGTGCGCATAAAATGCTCTCTGCAATTTTGAGAAGTGTGAATAATGAGAACTGGCGCCCTATATTTATAGTGGTCTGGAAAACTTACTGGGGTCAACTTCTCCTTCTGGGTACTAATTAATTCACATTAATTATATTTCTGTAGCCGACATCTCGTATAGGATTTCCTTTACTTCTTTGCTTCCTTCCAGAATATTCTAATCTCATCATAGGTCACAATAGAGGTTCATACCTACCAAAGCTACCATAATATCAACACTCCCTCCTAGCTAGGGAGGTATGGTATTGAGCACAAACAGACCATTCAACTGGTAGTATCACGAGCACCATCATTATTATCCAACTAGATAGTCTCCTATGACAAATGGTACAATATCAATTGATAGAACACACCTGTGTTTATCCATGGTAGTACGCAAATACTCAAACCGTGACATGTAGTCACAAACAGTGGAACAAATCCACCACAGTAGTATATCTCTACTATTTGGAGACAAGCAGTCTCCATAAAAATCATCTGATGCCAACCTGCACAGAAAAATATTGTTAAAATAAATTGAATCATCTGGTCCAATCTTTCACTCACGTCTGTGAGATATGAAAGAATATATGCCCTCAGAGTAGAACATCGATATATCTGGACTATTATTCTCAAACAAGGAAGAATAACTGTCCTATCTTCTGAACTTGGACCATTCCCCACCCTGGGCCATTCTTCCTACACTAATCAAAGTGCACCCTGGAGAGAATGTATAAACCCTAAGGAATTCATGTCCCTGATTGTTGAGCCTGGACCGTTCCCCACCCTGGGCCATTCCTCCTACACTAATCAAAGTGCACCCTGGAGAGAATGTATAAACCCTAAGGAATGACTGTCTGAACCATTTCCTCTATTAACTACAAGAGAAAAAGACTATCCTGCATCAACCTCCAAAACAGACCATTCCTCACGTTAACCACAATGAGAAATCGTTGTTCGGTGAGGTGGGCCAGTATTCTTGAGTAACCCTCAAGAAGAGAGACCACTCCCCATGTTAAACACAATGGGAAGTCATTGTCTATGATACATCAACAATCTGGACCATTTCCCATGTTAACCACAATGGGAAATTGTTGTCCGTCAGAAATCTCAATCCACTTTCCAAACATGAAAGAATCTGTCCAATCTGGACTATTTTTCAATCACAAAGATAAATGTTTCAATAATATTTTAATGCTCCCTCCTAACCTGGAGAGTCTTCCCTTTCAGCTAAGTGAGTTATTTCCACGATCCCCATCTTCTCTCGGAAATATGCAAACTTTATTCTGGATAGAAGTTTTGTCAGAATGTTTGTTGTCTGCTTGTCAGTGGGGATATACTCGAGTTTTACGTCTCCTTCTTGGAATTTATCTTGAATAAATTAGTATTTTATCTCAATGTGTTTCAACCTTTCATGAAACACGGGTTGTTCTGATAATCTTATACAACTCTGATTATCACAATATATTATGGTCGATTCTGGAATCTGATCAAATAAATCGGAGATTAACTTCCTTAACCATATTGCTTTAGTGCATGCTTCACATGTTGCCATATACTCTACTTCTGTTGTGTTGAGTGCGAAAGACTTATGTTTCCTGCTACCCCAAGATATCATAGTGGAGCCCAAGCTGAAACACATACCTAAAGTTCTCTTTCTGTATTATGCACTTCCTGCCCAATCTGAGTCTGTGAATCCATGAAGTTGTATATTGTTGGATGCGGTATATCTCAAACAATATTTTATTGTTCCACAAATATATCTTAATACATGCTTTGTAGCTATCCAATGCTCATGTGTTGGTTCCACCTGGAACTGGCTTAGTGTATTTATGGAAAAGCAAATGTTTGGTCGATTATTTACCAAATACATCAATGACACAATTAGTTGTCGATATAGAGATGGATCTACTGGATCAGAATCTGGAAATTTCACTTTTCTTATATCCACATTCATAGGAGTGTCCATGGACTTACAATCCATCATTCCAAATTTCTGAAGAATCTTTATTGCGTACTTTCCCTGTCCAAGGAATACTTCACAACTCTTATGCTATACTTCTAGTCCCAAGTAATAGTGCATGAGACCTAGATCTTTCATATCAAATTCAGAAGCTAATTCCTTCTTGCACTGGATAATGAGAGATTCTTCACCTTTTATGAATAGATTGTCAACATATAATAATAGAATCATAGGTGCATTGTCCACGACTTTGTAATAAAGGTTTGGATTTGCATGACTCTTGGAGAAGCTAAGTCTTGTTAGATAGTTGTCCATTCTGGCATACCAAGCCCTTGGAGCTTGCTTAAGTCCATATAGAGCTTTCTTCAATATGCAAACGTGAGTGTCTCTGGAATGTACCTCAAACCCTTGAGGTTGTTCAATATATACTTCTTCTTCAATAGCTCCATTGAGGAAAGTTGTCTTTACATCCATCTGATGTAAGTTCCATTCCATGGAAGTGGCAAGAGATATGATAGCTCTGATGGAAGTATATCTAGCCACCAGAGCAAACATTTCATCATAATCTTCTCCCTCCTTCTGGGAGAACCCTCTAGCTACGA
>SNQJ01S0053360.1:0-33965 GCA_010110895.2 Picea sitchensis
TGGTTAAATGCATTTGTTTTTACATCCCTGTAATGAATGATGTGCGTGAGAGGTTGGGTGAACCTGGGTAGTGTAAAAGGGTACACTACAAATTGGTATCAGAGCAAATAGGTACACTACAAATTGGTATCAGAGCAAATAGGCACACTACAGTCCTGGACCATTTTCTGTCTGGAGAATATATGTCCATCATTACACTGATCATCCATCTAGATGATAATCACTTTCAACATTACTGATAGTCTACAAAGCAATCAACACAATGTCATTCAATAGAATACAACTGTGTCTATCCATAGTAGTACACAACTACAATCTAGTGGTACACTGTCACACCAAGTAGCACACAGATACTTGATCAGTGACATATAGTCATAATTAATGGAACACATCCACTACAGTAGTATACATCTACTGTCCGAAGATATACAGTCTCCATAACAATCATATCATCTGATATCAACCTTCACAGAAAACATTGTTATGATATAAACTGAATCATTTGGGCCATTCTCGCACTCACATCTGTGAGATCTGGAAGAGAATCTTCCCTCAGAAGGTAAAACATAAATGATGAGTTTTCTAGATGATTCTTCTCAAGAAAGGAAGAATAACTGTCTTGATTTCTGAGCCTGGGCCATTCACATGACCGGGCCATTCCTCTGACACTAAACAAAGTGCAACCTGGAGAGAATGAGTCTGCCCTAGGGAATGCTTGTCCCTGATTGTTGAACATGGACCATTCACCTATCTGGGCCATTCCTCCTACACTAAACAAAGTGCAACTTGGAGAGAATGAATCTTCTTTAGGGAATGATTGTCCAGACCATTTCCTAAGGAAATGACTGTTCTTCACCAACCTCCAAAATGGACCAATCTTCGAAACTGCTCACAACTGTGAGCTTCAAAAGAATGAATGTCCGGCAAGGTGGACCTGTCTTCTTGAACACTATTGAGAGTGACCGTAAATAAGAGAGGTTGTCATAGACCATTCCCCCACACTGGCCACAAGGGGAATCGCTCTCTATGGTACATCAACAATCCATCGAACCATTTTCATTACAAAAATGACCATTCAATTTGGACCATTTTCCGAACTAGAAAATGCCTGTCCATCAGAAATCTCAAACCACTTTCCGAACTAGAAAGGAACTGCTCATCCTAGACCTTTTTTCGAACTGAAAAATGGCTATCCATAAATCAATAACACATCAGTGATCCCTCCCAACCTAGGAGTCATCTCTTCCTTTTTCAATAAGGAAGTCATCTCCACAAGATCCATCTAGAGTATCCAAACTCTTTCATCTTGGGTAGAGCATTTACCAAAATGTTTGCTTATCTTCTCATCTATGGAGATATATATTGGAGAACCACTTCTCTTTTCTAGAATTCATCACAAATAATGTAATGCTTGATCTCATTGTACTTCGGTCTTTCTGGAACACTGGTTTTCTCTGAAGGCTTCATATAGCTCACAACATCATGGAAAGGGTCAAACTCAAACATATCAATGTGGCACTTCTTCTGTCATCATGATAGTTTGTCATGGATTAGCAATCCATCGTCCTGGACTTCTGAGTAACCATTATAATTTTTATCATAGAAGGCTTTCACCATGCTTCTGCTATGCATGAGAGGCTTTGCACCAAGTTGTTTGAATCCATACAAAATATTCTTCCATCTACATACAAGGGTCTTTTTTTGGTATACCTCAAAGCCTTGAGGTTTCTCTACATATGCTCTTGTTTGATTACTCTGGAGAACAATATTTGCATTCATTTGATGTAAACTCCAACCCATGAATATTGCTTATGATATAATGAATCATGTAGAGGTATGTCTAGTTTACTAGAACAAGAAATCGTCATAGTATTCTCCCTCCATCTGGGAGAATCTCTACTTCTGGATCTCACAATGCTTACATTTATAAGTCTTCCATACATTGTTCTTCATCACAATTTTTAGTTCCTCTGCTTGATTCCTTTTAGTGATTTCAGATCATGCCAGTAGTCTTGTGATTCTCGATACAATGATTGGTTGTTCTGGATTTTATTTTTCTCTTTGAATCTTCATGTTCTCTCACATGTTTCTTTTTATCTCTTCTGTCCATGGATTTTTTCTATATATTCCATGCCTTGAAGATTCCAACTTCTTTCTTTCATCATAGGATCATGGATGTGCATGGACAACCATGGATACTTTAAGGCTTCTTTTCGAAGAAGACTTCTTCTAAAGTTAAACTAAACATGTGTTGCTATTCATGGTTGCTACCATTGATGGGAACATGGATAGATACTTCATCATCTTCAATGGATCATATTATTTAGGATTAGCTCCCTCCTAATCCTTGCTTCATGCATGAATGCATGATCCTCTTTTGGAAATATATAATCGGCTCCCTCCATATAGGAGAGTCCATGCTTCTGTCTGCATCCTTATTGCCTTCTGCAAAGTGTCACAAATATTTTTCCAATTTCTTCTTGATTGCTAACTTCTTTTTGTCTTTACTTATTTTAGGTTTCTTCAAGATTGATTTTGATTTCGTCTTATCTTGCAGTTGTTACTTATGTAATATCTTCCACATGAATTGTACCAGGGGTTGTTGATGTACTTCATCCTTTCATGTGTATTACCTTGTCTTATAGTCATTGTGATAGCAATCCTTATCTTGTTTTTCTTCCATAGGTATAGTTTCTCTTTCAACATATTATTTTCTAAGAAATAGATATGCAAGATATGTACAAAAAACATGGTATGTACAAGAACTATGAAGAGTATTGTTTCCTTGTCTTTAGAAGAATAAATTTGTTTTGTCCCACTTGGCTTTCTTTGAAGGTTCCCTTTCTTCGACAACTGATTCTTTGTGAGTTTCCTTCCTTTTATTTAGTTTGGGACAATGATTCTTGTAGTGACCATATTTTCGACAGTTGAAGCATTGTATTTTTGACATATCTTTCTCTTGATCTGGCTTCTTCCTTGAGCCAAACTTCCTTTTATTCTTGAAATTCTTCCACCTTGTTGTGAAGGCTTGCTCATCATATTTCTTTTGGGGTTTCTCTTTTGCACTAATCCTTGATTCTTATTGTGAACAACAAGTCCAAAGTTCTTAAAATGTGGGATACTCCTTCCTCATGTTCATGCTTGTGGAAAATTCATCCCAAGTCTTGGGAAGACCATTGAGTACTATATTTACCAGTTCCTTCTCTAAAATGATCTCTTCAATGGCTTGTAGTTGATATCTCAATTGAGATATTCTCACAAAGTATGATGTTATACTGTCATCATCATTCATCTTCATGTCACGGAGCTCATTCTTCAGACTCATTACTTGTCCAATGTTTCTGACTGAGAAGAGGTTTGTTAGGGCATTGTACATATTCTTAGATGAATCAATATGGGAGATGTAGGGTATCAAGTGGTCTTTTATAGAATCCACTATGATACTCATGGAATTGATGTTATTGTCTTTGAACTTTTCCATAACTGTAATGTTTTGCGGTTCCTTCTCTTTTCCTTATTCAAACTCTGGTTCCACAATCTTTCCTTTCATGATATCCAACACTTTATTCTTGCAAGGATGAGATCAATCCTTGTCTTCCATGCTATGAAGTTAGAATCCCCTTCTAACTTGTTTTCTGACTTCATAGAGTAAGTCATGGCTGCATTGACTTGGTCAACCCTAGATTTGATCAAAAACTAAAACTTGATGTCTTAGCTTGCTGAGAGTACCAGGAGATGCGCTAGCCTAGACCACACTAGTCTGTCTAGAAATTAGGTCAATCTCTTCACTTAAGGTGCCTCAATGAGAGAGTTAGGGTTTCGTTGATGCAGCAGAAGCTGGCTGCAACTGCAACTGCAAATGAAACTGAGTGAATCCTCTCAATCTATCTTCCAGCGGTTAGACTATTCGAAGATAATGTGGGCCCATAACCTGTTAGAATATAATGAATGTTCCTGTTTAACCATAGACAATATCACTATTGTCACCCAACCATAGGTCGAAGCCACCCTCGAGCACCTTAACCTTGACAGAGAATAATTCCGGAAGCAAACCCTAGAATGGATAGCCAAACAAAGGTGGTGCACCTTTCTACAAGTATAGCACACCAATAAAGAGTAAACAGAGCTCATCAAAGAGTCCAAACCATAACCAAGAGATAATCAAAGCCAAAACCAAAATATGCTAGTTGCAGTAGCTGCAAAAACAACTCTCCTCCAAACTTGCACATAAAATGGCCAACTGCAGTGCACACAAGTGTTGCTTCTACAGTTCTGAGAATACTGGCCAGAATGAAGACCGACCTCCTATATTTATACTATTTCTGGCAGATTGCCTGGGATGAATTCTCATTCTAGGTACTAATTCTTTAGTATATAACATTTCCTTTAGCTGACTTCTTCTCTTAGAGGATAATAACCTAATACAAGTCATTCTCTTGAGTCGACTTGTCTTCTAGGGTTATTAACCAATTAATTAGGGTTTCTTCTTGCTTCCTAGAATATTCTATTCTCATCAGGTTTACACGTGGAGGTAAATACCTCCCGCAGCTACCATAATATCAACACAAAGAGTGTAGTGTCAAAGAAACATTTGTGGTTTGTATTTAATCATTATCCAAGTTAGTATGATAGTACTAAAAACATAATTATGTAGTGGGTGCTTATGTTTAGTTCTAAGTTCCTACAAACATTCAAGGGATATTGTAAGTAGGTCTATGTTATGAACTTAGAAATTAAGTTTAGAATGAAAAGTGAAATATCGTGACAATACGTTTATTTATATCATAATGTGTAATGGGGTATATTGAAAATTTTATATCGACCAAAGTAGTGGACTTCACAAATACCTTGTGAAGGATTGGTAAATCTAGTAAGAGGGGTGATAAGTACATTAGTTGATGCTAGTTGATTAAAAAAACAAGGAATGAAGAGAGTGCACATGGAAGGAGGTGATGTGCTTTAGAGAGGTCGCTTTGTGACAAGGGGGTATCCCTTGGGAAATGGGAAAAACTTTCACCCATAAATGTATTTGGTAGTAGTGCTTCCAATGGAATGTGATGGATTATTATGTATGGGTCTCTTGTAAGAGGGGTGAGCTACCTAACGGGATCTCACATATTGAAATGCATTAATAAGTTTAGCAACTACTTTATCACCAAGAAGGATTATTTTTCTTTTTTATCCTATGAAGAAAAATTGTTAAAAAACAACTAGATGAGGAATGATAGAAATGTGCTTCCCATTGTTAAAGTTCATTCATAGTATGGGGAAAGAACTTGAAAGTGCTAGAGAGGGAGAATAAAGGAGCTAGAAGCTAGCATTTACAAGTATAATGTAGGGATAGAGAGTATAATTTTGAGACATACAAAGTACAATTGTGAGAAATAAAGACCATAAGGATAAGTGACTAAATATTTTGGAATGAACCATTATTGTAAATTTATTCTTTATCTAAAAATGTTTGCTAACCCACATGTCAACATGGTGTTATTTTTGTATGGGCACATTTGTAAATAGTTAATTGTTGATAGAAAACATGATTTTACTCAACTATGATGAAGATAATTCTAAACTCGACAATTAATTTGGTTGAATATATAATTTATATAACTTACAAAAAGAGTAATATTCAGGACAATGAGCAAACAAACCTCGAAGTGATGACATCATATAACAATCAATTAGCAGTACCTTGGTCTATGTTAGTAATCATGGAAAACTTTTATGTGCCAATCTCATGAGTGATGACATATGTATTGTCAATATAGAGTAATAAATCAAAGTCAGTAATGATTGTTTATAATTATCAAGTTATGCAAGGTGGGATTGTATGCATGACATGATAAAATTTATATCGAACTCAATATAAGATTCACTTAACTAGAGAACTAATAATGATATAAGGTTCTAAATAGCGATCAAACCAATAGACTATACTATAATATAGAACTTAGGAAGTATAAATCTATAAAGGAAACATGTCATTTCATTAATTCAAGGCATAGTAAGGTTCTTGCTAAATAGGGGTAGTCACAATCAATGTATTAATAAATTTGAGGCATAGATAGGTTCCTGCTAAATATAGGTAGTCACAATCAATGTATTAATAGATTCAACATGTTTTAATTAAGTGAAGATCCAACAAGACCACTATAACACATGGTTTGTTATCATAAGAGACACATATAAGTTGTGTCATGAAATTTTCCTAATATTGTGAATGATCATAACTTCAAGATGAAGTTTCTTGAAGGGTGAGTGTATGTAACAACCTATATCTTGGCCTTCAGCAGTTAGAACATTGTTGTTTACTCGTCTTAGTAATTCAATGCTTAGCTTTGTTTGGGCTCAGTTAGATTGGGATAGATATTTGAGATGTGTGCATCTAATCCTATTTATATGTTGCATGATATTAATTTTTACTGTTATATTCTCATGGTGATGATATGTCTTTGATTTGTTTAAGCATGAAAAATAAAATGTGGAATTTAGGTACATGGATACCAGTTCAAAGTTATTTTGTGAATGCATACAGATGAAAGGCAAGATAAAAATAAACATACATTTATTAATTGAACATCAATACAAATATGTATTCTTATATGAAATTATGGTGTATATGCATGGATATGAATTATTGGTGAATTAACCTACAGGTTGACAAGATATGTAATAACTAAATGACTGTAGTCCTGAAGAAACTTGGATGATGTAGAAATAAAAAAGATAGTGCATGCTATAAGTTATACTTATGATTTAATTTATGATTTAAAATATTTCTATGATTTGTGGTAAGTGTGGTTTTGACAGGATGCACAAATTTCCTAGAGTGGTTGTTTGATGACGTGACTCTAAGAACAATAGTTGCACAATATGGCTTGATGTAGGGTGTTGACCCTAGTTCTATGAGGAGGGGTGGAGGTATTTCCCACCATTTATCCTCTAAAAACTAGAGTCGTGAGAGGGATGTGTCAAGTCACGCTCCCCTAGACATGTGATGGCCAATGCTAGTTTCCTTTCAGGGAAACTTGGTCAAGATGTATGACACTTCCACTTATGGGTTCTATCTAGAGTTAGGTCAATATAGTTGATGCTCCAAATTAGTCTAGCAGAGGAAAGGATAGGATGGAATATGGAAGTAGGTTAGGAAGGAAGGATGTAGAGATGTGAGTTGAGAATATCAATTGGGGATTATATGTGCCACTATCGTTTACTCACTTCGTTCCTACCATGTTTAAAACCCTCTTTTAATTCCCTTTTTATATTTTAAGTGTGATAATGGGTTATTGATGAATTGTTGTAATTGTGTTCATTAAGATTATTAAATGATGCATTTACTTGATTTGTTGTCATGCATGCTTTGGTGTGATCATATAGGAACTATGCACTGGAGGCAGTGGTTTTTTGACGTAGTACATGCATAAGATATGTGTATGCTAGCTACACACACATACCCGACACATGTACAATAGTAGAATTAATTAATGTATTAATTATTAAACTAGATTATTAACTATTTAATTGAAAGGTTTAATGACTGTAAATTATATTGCATACAAAAATATCTAATAGCATTAAATATGTTCTTTGACTTTGATTTATGGTTGGTATGATGAATTAAATGAGTATGGTGGGTTTTCATGTACATTTTGGGGAAAATGGTCAAATTGCATTTATTAGATAACATGAGAAGAAAGACTTTGCATTTGATTTATTGTTGTTTTATGCAAGTTATTTATATTTTAATTTTATTTTAAAATTTTCCCAAAAATATATATAAGGGAGGTTGATGGCTAATAATGAGTTTAATTGAGGAGACTTGGGAAGGGGAAATGGAAACTTGATAAATAGGAGAGGAGGTTGAGAGGTTGGAGTAGGTTGAGAAGTTGGATAATTCTTGGAAGCTATATTTCTTGTGATATTCTTCTTAGAGCATTTCTTCTTTGTTCTTCTTGGTGTCATGAGCACAGAGGGCCAAGAAATCAAAAGGTTTCTTGGAGCTAGAACGCTGACTAGGCTCCTAGTTGGCTGGGAGGATTCAGTTTTCCCACTTTGGAAAGTGGAAAAAGAATGCTTGGAAGCATCTTCCTACTACCAACATGACTACAATGAAAATGGTCATATTCAAGGGACTAGGGAGGAGGTATTTTACTTGGTATATTTTATTATGTTTCTATTTTAATATTTTAATCATAAAGTTAACTTCTTATTTATCTCATCTTCTTATTTACATTTGTATATTTGGAATCGTATTGATATATTTAGCATTAGAAAAATGTAAAAGAGCTATCAATATGTTGTAGGTTATTCCATCTATGAAAGAACAAATTTTTGTTTACACTTAATGCATGTGTTTAAATTATAAAACATTGTTTAGTATCATCTCATGGTGAGGTGTTACATTATTTCAACACATTGGAAAACCTCTCAACCACTTAGTATGTAATTCATGGAATCCCCACTAATATAATCGATAATGGAAACACAACTGATAATCAAGACTTATATGTAAAACTCTCAACATTAATCTATCAATATTGTATAGGTTTGGTCAAACTCATCATAATGATAATGCATAGTAGTTATGTGTTTCACATAGAACTATTTATTGATTATGTTTTTGATTAAAATATCTATTAATCTTGGTGAAATTTTCTCATTTTTATGTTCTTGATGAAGTTTAGATATGAACTTGCAAAAAATAAACCTTGTCAACATCATGAAACCTAAAATTGGGATTACAAAAAAGACATGTTTGAGATCATAACGAGTATATTAAAGAAACATCACAACTATTTTATATTAAAAATGAGATATACAAATTATTAGGCTAAAATCCTAGAATTATAACAATTACAAAAGATCTCTTAATCAGATCCTCACACAGAGTACTTAATACAAATAACATATAATGATTTGAGTCTATTTAGGAATCACACATTTCCTCATCTTCACTAATGTAGACATTATGTCTATAGGCAGATGAACTAACGCTACCAACTCCATTATTTTGCTCAACTTGGGATCTAAGAAATTCTATAACATGAATTTCATGTTTAATCTCAATTAAATCCTTCATAACTATGTTCAATTTGTTCTCAACCATAAGCTAAAAGTCTAGTGTGGGTTGTTCATTCATTTCATGAGCTTTAAAAATTTTCTCCTTGCTTCATAAGCACTCTTAATTGAATGAGTAGGAACTTCATGAAATGTATCTATAGAGATTTTTGAATTAACCAATGTTGTAGGAACAATAATTGCAAAATTGATAAGCCTAGAAAGAGATGCAGAAGTATTCCTAGTCTTTGAATTATTCTCATTTCTCTGGTAATTTGATCCTTTCGTCACCATTATACAGGTGTAATTGTCAAGATTCATAACCGATATTTTATTATATTCCATTTACAAATGATCAACATAATGACCATTAAACAAAATATTTACACAAGAAAATATTTAGTTTTAATCCTTCATTATATTTCCAAAGTACAAGTTGATACACTTCATGTGTGAATTATGGAACTATTAGCTCGAATCGACAATTGTATCAATCAAATGATGAATATCGTCATTAAACTCGAATGGAATTTATTTATTATTAATTATTTAATAATTATGATACTGACTAATGTTGGACTTTGAAAAACATTATGATTTGTAATCAATAGGTTGTACTTTGAAAAACATTTTTCTTTGTAAACATTAATAAATTTTATTTTGTGATTGTGTCTAAATTTTTATATTGTCATATGTAACACACCTGACTCTCTTATCCACTCTTAGGATGATGGTATGTTTGGTTTTCTTCTCCTAGGGAATCAAGATGAGTATTTAGTCCATTGGTGCTTATGTGAAGACTTCTCTTATCACAACACTGAGTATTTAGAATCTTGAAAATAACTACAAAAAGCCTCCACAAGGTTTGTTACGGTGAATAGGGCTTAAACACCCCCAATCAGATGGTCAAAATTCATTTCGACCTTAGATTACAGTTAAAAAAAAAAACATGACTATTCAAACCCTTCCCATCAGGATGCTTAATAACCAGAGTTGGTTTCCCCTCTGATGGCATTGCTCCAATGAATCTTCTTGAATGATCCAATGGTGCTCAAAACCGGTATTATGACATCTATGATCATCTTGGTGCCTCTATATGTATGAAGGTTATAACCCCACAAAAATTCATCTACCTACCATGAATAGGAACACGAAATCGACGACTGAGATAAGATCTCACCAAGAACCGATCAACGATTTATCTTCGTTCTCATAGTCTCTCCCTATCGGGGTATTTCCATTCAAGTATCATGAACCACTCTGAATACATGCACTTTGAATATCATACATCCTACATTATTCTCATCCAATGGACATCATGTTCCTCAATATTTACATATATCCACTATTTAAGATCTATACACCCTCCTCTTCGGAGTGATTCATAGTAAATCCAATGGCTAAGATCTCATGGGAATCTATATTGAGTTGTTATATTCTTTGCAGTGAAAGTCGAGTCAAGGTGGATCGACTAACAGTGAAAGTTGAGGGTAAAAGAATTCTACCAGGAAAGTCAAGGTTGAAATGATCGACAACAATTTGAAGAGGTTAATTGTCAAGAGGTCGACAAGCATTCATGTGACAACTCACTAAAGACCAAATGAAGGTTGAATGGTAATACGAATTTAAGTCGACTATAACAAAATCCTGAGATTCATGGGATTTGTAGCCAATGATCTACGTGGATGTGTAACCATTTTTTGGTGTCTTTCTTTAGGGTTTTTCCTAATGTAAATCCTATAAATAAGGCATTTTGTATTCATATTAAGTAGATCAATCCATGTAGGTCATTGGTCATGTAGATGTAAGCCGAATTGGCTACATGGTTGTTCTTGTGAAAGTAGGAATGTATGATGTCAATTGTGTCTTAAGTGTAGACCAAGGTTAGGAATGTAAACTTTTATTCTGAATGAATAATACAATAAGAGAAAAGACACCCAAGGAATGCTTGTTTTCTTGTTTGGGTTTCCAGGGTAAAATATCTGTGTACTGTGTGTTTTCTTTTTCATCTTCTTTCTAGATTAAATATTTCTTCCTCTCTTCTATTAGGTTTAGTGTGGAAGTGTATCTTCCTAACATTTGGTATCAAACCTTCATTCAAAAACCTTGGATCTAAGCTAAACCCTAGAACCAATAATATTTGTAAGTTAGAGATATTTAAAGTTGTGCTTAAAGAATGGTGAATAGCTTGAGAATAGAGATCGAAAATTTGAATGGCCAAAATTTTAAGCTTTGGAAGCTTAAAATTGAATATCTCCTTGTAGATCAAGAAAAATGAATAGCAGTCTATTAAGGTACCATTCAGATAGGTATGTTGAAGGAAGAATGCAAGAAACTCAAGAGCAGGGCAAGGAGTACAATTCGACTTTGTCTTGCAAATTCAGTGTCGTTTAATGTCTTAGGAGAAGACTCGGCCAAGAAAATGTGGGATAAGTTGGGAAGCTTGTAACAGTTGAAATGCTAGAGGAGGACCTAATAATGGTGGATGTAAGGGTTTTAAACTAGTGGTTGTGTGAAGGAGAGTGGACTTCAATTGCTTTGATATCCTGAAAAGATTCCTTGACATGGTTGGGTGGAAAAGAACTCATCCTCGGTCAGATGGTTTCACCATCATTTTATGAATAGATAAGTATCCCTTGTACTCTCTTTAATGATATATAAATGTGTAAATATGCATTCTTATGCAATCAATAGAATTGTATGGTTTTGAGTATGAATCTGTAAGGAAAATGAATGAATCTATGTCCATGTTTCCCGTGAGCACAATAGTGTACCTACTGTAATTGTTCTACCTGTGAAAGGATATCAATTCAATCGATTGATAATTGAGTTGAATGAAATGGGAATATTTTGGTTTTAAAAGTTTATATGAGTTGTGTGGGGACTGAGTCCCCTTGAGTCTCAGACTCCTTAATTTCATACTATCGCAAGGTTACATGATGCATTTATTTTCTTGAGATTGTATGATAGGATGTTTGATCCTTGGATGACAATGGTGTTTTTCTTGACAATTAATGCTCATTGGGGAAATGAGAATAAGAAGGGGTTCCTTATGGTTCTATGTAGGAATTGGAACCAATCCCCAGTAGGAACCGGGAGGAGAAATCATATACCTGGTAGACCTGGATGTTTAAAGTTATGCATAGGAGATAAGTTTTAGATATCCAAATGCACTGCATCCTAGATATCTAGAGATCCAAAAATATATACCTTTTATTTAACTTGAACTTGTTCAAAAATTTGGAATGTCAAGTGGGGTGGGGTTCCCACGTGAGGTTCTGACCCATTTAAAAATAGTAAATGAAAGCGAAGAGAGAGAGAGAGAGAGAGAGAGAGAGAGAGAGGAGGAGGAGGAGGAGGAGGAGGAGGACATCATGCCGATGCATTGTGCCATGTGTTGCCTTGCCTGATCCATTTGATAGTGGAAAAGTGTTAGTACACGATTGGAGTGGGTTGAGAGGGGCCCACTTTTTTTCAAAAGATCTTAGCCAATGACATGAAATATCATTCATCATATTTGAGGATTTATGGATATATATCATTGATTTGTGTCTATATACCATGTTTTGTATTTGGATCCAAACATTTGACATTCTTAATAATTTGGATTTATAGAATTTTTGGATCCTAGATTAGGCTTAATTTCATTTCAGGGTTTTTCCCATTTTGTAAGCTTGTGAGTGGAGCATTTTAGGGCACGTGTGGACCATGTCAGAGATGATGTTGCATTATAGGTGGCGATCAAAGTGCCATAGTGGGTGACAGGTGTCAGCTTTAGGTTGACACAAGTTGAGTGTGGGCCCGTTGTTGGGCATTAAGCCTTCGATGCGATACCCTTTAATATTATTCGTTAGATCATGGAATCATAGATCCCAACCATCCTTTTCCTCGTCAATTGCAGGACCCAAATTACTTTATCCATTCCATATTCTGTCAATCATTCCAAATTTTATTAGTCAATCAAAATCCATAAATCTAGCCATCCAAATTTTTTGATAAATTGAATTTTGGGAAATTTCAAATCCTCAATTTTTGGATGGTTCAAGCTTCCAAGAAAGGGTTTTGGGGGGAGGGTCCTTGTGTTGAGAAATAATTGTAAGAACCTAGGTTCAATTTATTCTATCAACAAACCTTGTAGACACCGACCCTTTCGACATCACCTGCATGCAAGTGAAGTCTCACCCGAGCCATCTATTGGGGCCGCAAGAACCAAGTTTTTCCAAGATGAGGGGATGGGAAGCTATCATCATGTTCATTCTTACTTACATAACCTATGTGAAATATTATATATCTCTTTCCATTCATTAGTCAGTACACTTCAATTATGCAACATCATTGTGACACATATTGCAACATAAACTATTCATTGTAACATTCATCTTCACTGTGCATGAATTATCTAATACAAAAATCTAGATCTAGATATGCATAAGTAGAACATTCATGAACAATCACATAAAAAGAAATTCAAAAACATAATTTAACATGGTTCACCCAAAATTTGGGCTACGTCCACAATGGTTGGCTTCTTTATTATTATTTTTCAATCATATTAAGCTCCCTTACAATAGATGTGTTAATGCTCTATAAATTCCCAGAGGTTGTTAGGAGGTAGAAGAAATTTAGCAGAGGTAACTTACCTAACCACTTCGAAACTGGGATCTAGCCCTTCCAGTTTTAGAGAGGGATCTCTCTGTAAGATTTAAATATGTTTCGGGTTTTAGATATTAGGCTAGTTAAATTAATATGAGTATGTTGTTTTGTTTTATAAAGATAGATGAAATATTTCTTATGCATCCATTAGGCTATGGGGTCTGTATTAAGGGTTGAGATCAGAGGGAATATTTTATAAGTTTTATTCATAGGGTAGGATAATGCAGATGTTGGATCCTTTAAAATTAAAGCGATGAAAGGAAGAAACAGGTGAGATAATCAATCACAATAAAGAAGCATTTAATAATTTCTTTATCACGATATCAGAAGAAAAACATTCAGATCTTTAAAATCCATAAACAGAGTATTCGAGATAAATTCTGATCTTAAACTTCTTTTAAATGATCAAAGATAGAAAACATAATGATAATGAAGTCAGATAAATGTTTAACAAATAGAAGTAAACATCACCAACATCAACATGCAGGAATCCTGTGAATCATCCTTTTTATTACTGGTAGATCTCTTCAAAAGATTACATATTACAGCTTTCTTGGGTGTAAATATCAACCCTCAATACTTTGAAGTCTGAAGTATTTATAGAAAAAATTACAACTGATCCTGTCATCAATGATCAGGATATGGTGGAGAGAAAATCTAACTAACTAGATTACAAATTACAAAAAATTAAGAATGCAAAATGATCCTTGAATCCTTGATGTTGATTCTGAGGAGATGGTTGGTGATTCATCTTTGACTTGATTATGACCGTTCCATATGCTAACTCAGATTGTACACATCACCTCTTACTCTATCAAAGTACATAGGTCATCCCATCTTTTTTGACTAGGGATGGCAATTTTGAGTAACCTTTTGTAAAGTTCATACATCTCTGTGTATTTGGAAAAGGTGGGCTTCGTGATGAAGATGTACTTGATCTCGTGTTGGATGTTGAGGCCCAACTGTAGAGTCTCCAAAACTTATTTGCCTGTAACGCTGCCCTGTATCCCTGCAAACTTAGAGCCATATTTTGCCACTATCAAGATCTTTTGTTTCTAGTATGAGAGGGTAATCAACTTGTCATTGATCACGGATAAAATTGGGAGCCCTTTCTTATGCAGTGAGTCTATCTTGTTGAAGAACCTCTGTATTCCGACGTCCATTTCTTGGGATATTTCCTTAAGATACAACATTAATCCTCTTTTGGTCAAAACTTTCTTGACCTCAAGGATAGTGTCTGTCCTATCCTCAATCTCCAAGGCCTCTAGTTCCTCTCTTGTTTTAGAATTCAAGAACCTGATGATCTCATTTGCCTCTGTAGGCGTTTCTCCCAATTCTCCTTTTATTTTGTCAATGTCCTGTCTGCTTTTCTGCACCAGTTCATACTGTTCAAACATAATCTGTACAAGTGGCCAAATCTCTGTCATGGATCTGTAGATGTCTATCCAAATATTCTCCTTGGCTTCTGACAGTGTCTTATCCATGATTGTCTCCTTCTGCAACTTTTGTAATTCCTGCTTCAACCTCTAAGACGTGTGCATATCAGTGTTGTAACTTGAATGAAAGGTGGACTTCAGCTACTGAAGGTTATTGATCTCATCCTTCCCTCTTTTGATTTCCTTCCCTTGCAGAGACATGTCCTCCATGGATTTTGCCAATTTTTCCAATGCATCTGTGGTTGTTATTGAGGTTGCTACTGGAATTTCCCCTGTGGTGGTTTTTGTTGTTGTACTGATACTTGTGATGGGAACTGCATTCAATGGGATGAATACCATTGGAGCATTATTCTCTTTTTCTTTGACTAGCTTCTCCAACTTAGCTTCCATCTCTTTAATCTGCGCATTCTGCTCCATGATTAACTTAAACATTTCCTCCTTTTGGTCTTCAGTCTTGATTATTTATTTCGCTTGTGGGTCTTCTGTAGAAAATATTTTCAGTTGTTTCCTCAGGGAGGCTATGTCAGTGTTCTTATTCTTGAGGAGCTCTTCTATTGCTCTGACATTGTATGCATAATATCCAATTTTGAGTACCAGTTCCTCCAAAGACTTTATCTTGTTGTCCTTTTCCTAGGAAGACACTTTCTCCAACTTCAGCTGAGTCTAGACGTTATTTAGGGAGACCTGTAACTTTGTAGTAGTCATGGACGTATTGGTCAGGGTGGAGAAAATCGTTTCTCCCATCTGTCTATGTAGATCCATCTGATCAACTTGATGCACATCTCTGTTGTCAAACTCAAATGTTTACCTTTTGTAATCATAAATTTTTTTGGGTTGAGGTACATCTGCTTGCAAGTATGCCATATGAATCCTCCCTTTTTCTGTGTCAAAAGTAGAGAGCAACCTATGTTGGGTTGTAGATGTTTTCTTCCAGAATTGAGCATAGGTACTATTAGTCAACATCTCATTTTTATTCTTGATTAATTTATACATCTAAAAAATGTTGAGTCCTGCAGACTCCTGTGAGTATTTGGTTGTCAATGTTGTATCAGTCTGCTTCTTTGATGAGAAAGTGGACATCATTTGTTGTCTTGCTGAGAAGGGTGGTGAATGTTCTCCTTCCATTAATGTAGTGGACTGAGTCTCTTCTTCCCCAAACCTGTCAGTTATATGACTAGTATTGGGCCTATTTTTGTAAACCTTGAAGTCCTCTGCTGAGACTTCAGTGACTAAGGGAGATACTTCTTTCCTGGGCCTCTTCTCTACTGGTACCTGAGGAGTAGTGGTCTATGAAATACTGGCAGGAGGAGGTTTATGTTCTATGTTTAGCAGAGTGTTTTCCTCCCACTCTGTCTGGTTCATGAACTTCTCAACTTCTGGTTTTGGAACATGAGCATATGGGGAAATATTATTCTTTAATCTGGTTTCTGCAATAATCCCACATGGATCATAGTGACAAGAGAAACTGAGACTGAACTTCATCTCCTTCAAAATCTTATTAGCCTCTTCCCCTACAACTCAACTGTTACAGATAAAAGATCTTATCTATCCCTTGATCCTCAATTGTTGTTTCTTTTTTAAGGCCACAAAGTGAATGCCATATGAATTTATCATATGTCGGATATATTCCAGAGAGAATATCCTGACAAGTAAAAAAATGGGCAACTTATACGGTGGTAATTCACATCCATAAACCCTGATCTATGTGTGATCTTGGTAGAGATACTAGTCACTCATTTTAGCAAGTCCTGACAAGTGCATGATCCTTTGAATTTCTTCATTTATCCTGGGTTCTTTTCATTCACTTAGCATGCTTACCACTAGGTAGTAAAATTAATCGATGAACTTCTTAAAACTGAACTCAGATGAGTTCTTTCTTAGTAATGACATCCATGATGTGACATGTTGTGTATTACCATCTTGGTTGAGCTTCTGCAGGGAGAAGGAGAACTTCTCTTCTTGGAAAAATATGAACATGTATGCCAATATCGAGGAATACCTGAACATGCCCTCTATGGGAAACTTGAAGAGCTACTCATGAATGTTGTCGGCTAGAAATTGGCTGAAGCTGAATTGTGTAGTGGCCTTCTCTTCGGTGGAGAATATGGATAGAAAACCCAGGATGGGTTCATATACCCACTCATCTGAATAATATCCGAGCATACAACACAAGGAAGAAATAACCTGGTTACCTTTCGCTGAAAAAATGGAGGAATGGTAGGGGGATTTTTTTTTGGGTAACTAGACATTTTCAGGGAGGAAAAGCTCCAATATTTGCACTCTCTGGTGGAAGGACAAATTTTGGTACATCTCGGTTAGAAATTTGATGGAAAAAGGGGAAAGGGAGTCGGGTCTGGGTATCTGCATCATCTGGTCTATTGTTTCTGGGGAAATGGTGAAAAGGGTCTCTCCAGATGATGAAACAATGGCTCTTTGACTAGGGAAATAGTGTTCCTTGCATTTGAGAGTGAACTCAGGGAAATGGTAAATTTGAGGGAAAAGGTACAGTGGGAGATTGGACTCCCAGAGTCCAATATCATCGCTCTGGTCTAGAAAGGTATCTCTGAGCCAGAAGTGCAATTCAAAGAAGTCAAATTCACACTTTGTCTCTACAATCAATTAATCTTTATCAACCAAAGGTATGTGATCTAGGTCGATGGGAGGTGGGAGGAATGGATTCTCTTCTATCTCTGAGGATTTGGATTTGGGCGCCATTGATTCGACTGGTACCTACAAAAAGGATTGTTAGTTGTGTTTACCAGGCGTTAATGGTAGATGTTGATTGAAGAGAAAGGGGAGTGGTCTGGTGTGGCTGCGTCTAGATCGTGAACAATGCACCAATGGTAAAAAAATGGGATTAAGAGGATGAATGTATGTCCATTGGGGAGTGGATGATGAGTCAGCTGGATAACGGTCATGGTTGCCTGGATTTATTGGCCAGCGGGTATCTCGGGGATGAGGTGGAGGGTAATAAGTGGGTAACAAGTGTATGAAGTTAATGTGGAGGGTGGTGAGTAGATGAAAACTGGATGGGATGTGACAGGCGACAGGTGAGTGGGGAAAGGGTACAGTGGCAGAGTAGTGGAACATGACATATAGGTGGAGATAGTGGAGCATGACATCAGAGTGCGGAGGTGGTATTTGCAGGTGGTTTGGCGGTTTACTCGGAGGGGGGAGGGGGGGGTAGGTGCTAAATTTTTTAGATATAGGGGGGTCCAATTTAACACAAATGTGCCATGTTATGATGGGGCCCGCTGGGGAATACCACCAACTTGGACCCCCCCCTCCATTAAAGGTAGAATGGTCGGGGGGTGTCTGATATCTTCTGACAGTCGTTGTTCTGAGAGCCTGTAGATAGACCACTGAGATTGGCAGATACTTTAGCACAGAGCATAAGTCATGTTATATCACAAAAACTTATGATAGCGCCCCTTTTATGGGTTTTATGTTGCTCCCATTCTTTCATTCTATCACCAAGGGGTCAGAACATAACATTTTAACTTGAAATCAAAGAATTCAACCAACTTCCTACCTGTTTTATTGAAATGAAGGAAAACTAACCTATTTCCTAATCTAATCACCTAGCAAATTTAACCCAGATTAGACAGTTGGGCTAAAGCATTACTCTAACCTAGGACATTTTATCAAATTTAAATTGTTTGATCAAATTTATTCACCAACATATCTATCTTGGCTAATATTAGACTGTTTAGCCAAGTTTATTCACTAACCTATCTACATAAATTTAAAAGACTTGACCATGGTTAGACAGTATGAATTAAGCCAACTTATTGCATGGGGTTTTATCATTTTTTTTTCATACCCTCTTTTATTCTTTTTCTTTTTCTTTTCTTTTCTTTTCTTTTCTTTTTCTTTTCCTTTTTCTTTTCTTTTTTCTTTTTTCTTTTATTTTCTTTTGTAAATCATTTGCAAAATGAAATATTATTTACAACAAAAATACAACTAGAGGGAAATTTTTCTAGTCACCAATTGATCCTATGAAACATAGGGTTATAACAAGATGCATCATGATGTATTTCCTCATCTTTCCTAGATGCTCTATAGTGCAAGTATCTCTTTGCAAAACCCTCCCTAAACCTTCAAACATAGATTCTCAATCATTATCGGTCTATTCTCTCACTCTCTTCACGAACCCCATTCTTCCCAACCCATTACATATTTATACATAGAATTTAGGGTTGAAAAAACTATTCGCTTATACCAAAACCCTATGAAAACTCATGATTACAACTCAATGTTCGGGCATGATTTTCCTATTTTTTCACTTTCATGCTACCTTTACATTCTCGACTACTATCCTTCCTAATTTTGCATGTCTATATATTTTTGCATGCCTAACTTCTTTTGCATGCACCCTCCTTCGTTCTTCGAACTTCCTGTTGTGCCCTGCTTCTTCATTTTTTGAACTGCCTATCCAACAGGTCCCCGACACTCACATGTGATTCATCTCAAGCCACTTAAGCATGTTATGTCATGCCCATCCATGCTCCCATGAAATTTTGGGAGGTTTCCTTTGCTGTCATGAATTCTTTCTTTACTTCTGCTTCTTGTTCCAAAATATCCTCTACGACCTGTGCAGTCAGGGTCATGAGTTTCTCCTCATTGTCATGTGATGCCTGCTTTACCTTACCCTGCACATCTGCCAATTTCCCTATTACCCTTAATGCTTCATCCTGTAATGGCACTAATCACTATTGGAGAATCTTTTGTTGGTCCCTGATCTTTTCTAGTTCATTGTATGACTTCCTTTGTGCTGGTATGGCCATCATACGCTTCGTTGGTGGAAATGTAATTATGTTCTCCGAAGCCTTCTGTGATTTTTCATGCGCATCCCTTAATATACCTTCTACAACCTTCATCACTACATCCTCCATTAGATTTTTCCAAATATGTGTGCTTTCCTCACATAGCTTTGCACATTCCTCCTCCAATATCTTAACACTTCCTACTATGGCCATAACGGTTCTTTCTCTTTCTTCCTTTTCCTCTGGTGGTTTTCTTGGCATGATGCACGATTCCAAGTCTTCGATCCTGGTGCGGAATCCTTTAATGACTTCCCCGATGTTTAGTGCTTATTCTTCAAGTGTAGATTCTACCACCATTGGCATTTATGGAATATCCTTATAGAGCTTTTGGATGGCCTTCTATATGCACTCCACCTAATGCTCAGCCTCATCCTTCGCCTTCAATATTCTTTCGACATTTTCTGCAACCTCTCTCTTCTCCTTCAGTATCCTTTCAACCTTTTCTTCAGCCAGGATCTTCTCCTGTAGATTAGTTGTATACCCTTGCTGAAGATATGTCTTCTTTTCCACTGCCTTTTCCAATTCACTTGATGTTGACTCTGCATGGAACTATATCTCCTACGCAATACCAATGTGCAATCCTTGAAGTACTGTGGTGGGAATCCATAAAATGAGTAAGTCCAGGTGATTTAGTTGTTGTATCTACTCCTGCATCTTAGGTGTTGGGAACTGAATCATATCTGGTGTGATATGCAACACTCTACACCCTCTTTCCATCTGTGAAAAGTAAGAGTTTGTGGCCCCTACCTCCCTAGTGGGGTTTGTTGATGGTTCTTCACCAGATATGTGCTATGATGTTATCCTTTTTGTTCCAAGAGATGTTGCAATGTTGTTAATTGTGCCTACACCTACCAGTGCAGTTCTTCTTGTTTGTGTGACGCTTTCTCAGCTGCTTCTTCTGCGACATCCTTGAATTGATAACTGATTCTATCGATGTCATCATCTATCAGAGTATAAATGGATGGCTCTTTGTGAGATTTCTTCTTATTTCATGTAGGGGGCTTGGCCCCTTTCCCTTGTCTTTCATCTTGTCTCCGACTATGTTTTGTGCATGTTCTGCATCTCTTCCATGTTCATCACCTTGTCCATTTCACTGTTCATCATCGTTTTCTTATGCATTGTTATTAGGGTGCTCCACCTTTGTTTCATTCACTGGAATCTTCTACTCTGGATCCCAATCCTGCATGATCAGGTGGATATCTTCTTCCGTGATCTTGTGTTTTTTTTTGGACCCATTCTTCTCATGGGTCCTTATTTTCATGTACATAGATATGATGCCAACCTTCTATGAACACATAATCAATGTGAATGTATCTACCAATTGTGGTGAAATGTGTGGTGTGTCCTTGATAAATTTTAAAATCCTTTCTCCGTACAGGAAGAACTCCACATTAGTTTCAATTTGTCTTGTTTTGTTAGTTGTGTACCAAAAGTTCTGATACTTAGTTGTTAAGCATGCATTTCCTATAAGTCCCAAGAACTACTCATCCTCTGGATTTTCCCACGCTTCAAACATAATCAGAATTAGAAACCATGGATAATGGAATTCCATGTCTCTATCCTGTGTTTCTACGCAGTCGATGAGGAATTAGTTCAATAAGTAAGGCCCCTAGCTCATCGAGACCCCTTACACACATTTCTTCACCACGACTATTGCTCCCACTGACACTTGGTATTTTCTACATTTCCTCAGTAACTTGCATTCCAATGCTTGCATTGAAAGCCTTGTTTTTGGGTTGCATATGATTGAAACATCCAACCTGCGCACACCTCTAACTACATAAAATTTTTGTCTCATTGATTCTGATAGAGTCCTGTCAGTTTTCTTGTCTACAAACAACAAGTTTAGATCTTGTCCCTGTGTTGGTGAACCTGTGATCCTTGAAATCAAGTCTGTATCTATTGAGATTGGCCTTTCCAACCAAAAATAACCTCCATTCACACAAGTTAAGAGTAACTTAATGCATGCATTCACCTCATTGCTTCGGCCAAAATGTGGAATGTCGAAAATATTTAATATGTCAGCTAGCTCCAATCCTCTTTCCCATACCTTTAGCATGGGTATGCTCGGGTTCATTGATGTGTCTATCCTTACTTCCAAGTAGTGGTGTAGTGAAAGTTCAGGGAACTTCGTTGTGTCTGTAATATCATGGTTTTCATATTTGAGATGCAACACCCTCCCTAGCATGTATTCATCCATGATGACCCCTTCTGGGATGTCAAGAATCACTAATTTGTAGTAGGGAGTCCTCTGCAATGTCATTGGTGGGGCATCATCATTCCTTGGTGGAGTGTAGTCTCGAGGAAACCTCAACTCCGACAATCATTCTTCCGAAGTCTCCTCAACCTATGGTTCTATTTTTTTCACTCTTGTTCGATATTTCTTTGGTACATGCACTGTTTCTTTTGGTGGTGCCATTTATGTAAACTAGTTACCAATGACACTACTTCATCTTCGGGGTTTTTCTTAGCTCTGCAATACAATTCTAGAATCTCTCTTACTTGCATGTAATTCTAAGTAACAATAACCAATGCTTGTCGACCCTTCGTGACTTTTGTGCCCCTTCGCTAGTTGTCCATGTCCCTTCACACCTGAATTAACTATCTCATCCACCAGTGATGTGATGAATGCTTTATTTAATTCTACTTTATTACCATATATTCCGTTGGATTTTGACCTAATACTAGCACTCTGTCATGATCCTCGGAGGCTATTTCCATTTATGGATATGCGTCGTCTTTATGAATTGTAATTAACACTCTTTAACCATCATTTATGACATTTTAATTCCTTTAAAAACCATCACAGATCTATTCCACTTATTTCTTCTGTGCACACCTAACTTTTTCTTTTCTCCTTTTCCATTTTTTATTTCTTTTTGTTTTTTTCCTACTACAATACAAAGGTTATCGTCCAGGTCATACTAATGCATGGGAGGTTGACTATCCCTATAAATTTACAACTAACTTCCATTCACCATTCCTCTCAGGACTTCTCCATTTAGTGTTTCTAATTGTGCAACATCTACCTCTACCACATGTTGAACCACATATGGTACTAACAAATGCTTTCAAACATTTCTTGGATGATGCATGAACTTATTTTATTATAGTAATACTAAGTCCCCTACTTGAAACGTTTTATGTTTAATATGTCTATCATGCCGTGCCTTTTCCCTTGCCTTCTGAACTTTCTGGTGGAATCTCACGACAAATAATTTTTTCTCAAGTTGTACCAACTGTGACAATCTCTCCTATACTACGCCAAATTCCAAAATATCAGTAATCGCTGCAATGCATAGGCTAGGAACAAAAAACTCCATCAACATTACTACTTCTTTCACGTATAACAACCTAAAAGTTGTTTTTCTTGTTAAATTTTTTCTTGCCCAAATACTGTAGGAATCCTTAATTCCCAATCATCTCTTCCTACATTGCAGATTTTTGTCAGAGCATTCTCCATAATTTTATTAAATTCTTCTACTATCCCATTGGCCCGAGGGTGATATGACGTACTCTTTTGATGATGAATTTGGCACTCCTCAGTCAATGCTGCAATCGTCCTACCCAGGAAGTGTGTTTCTTGATCATTGAGTAAAATGTGTGGGCATGTAAATTGTGTAACTACATTCTCAAATGGAAACCTCGCAACAGTATTCGTGGTGTAATCTGAATGGTATTGCTTTTGCCCATCTGGTCAAATACTATGTCACAGTGAGTATATACTTAGCTCTTGATCTTCTCACTAGTGGTTTGATCAGTCCAACACAGTTTATTTCCCATTTATCAAATGTCTGCAACATAACCTATGGGTGTAAAGGCATCTCATCCCTTTTGTATGGATTTCCCACCCTTTGAGAAACATCACATGCCCGATAGTATTCTTTAGCATCCTTATGAAGTGTGGTCCACCAGAGCCATGCACACAAATTTTTTTGCGTTATTGCTTTACTTGCATAATTTCCTCCTACAATTCCTTCATGTGATTCTAAGAGTATCATTGGCCTTTCATGATCTAACACACATTGTCTCGATATTCCATCTACACGTAACTTGTATAAGTTCCTTGCAATTATCTGATAGTATGTTTCTTTAACCACTAACTATTTATTTTGTTCCACTATCATGTCTAGCGGGGCCATTCTTGTACTTAGAAACTGCACAATGTCTGTGAATTAGTCATCAACAATTTTAAATGCAAATAAGTGTGCACCCAACAAGATGTCATCTATATTCCCTGCATATTGTCCTGAGAGTATGCACGATAAGTGATCTGGTCCTGCATTCAACTTCCCTGGTTTCACAATAACCTTAAAATAATATTCCTAGAACAACAACAACCATTTTCCTATTCTCCCCCCCCCCACACTATCTTTTTCACTAAGTATCTTAGTGTAGAATGGTTTGTTTACATCTTAAAGTGAGAAACCAACCAATAATGTCTAAACTTTCATAGTGCATATAGCATTGCCAATCCTTCTCATTCTGTGGTAGTGTAATTATTTTCTATTGTTGACAACTTACTTCTTGCAAAAGAAATTGGGTGGTCTATGTCTCCTTCCCATGGTTGAGATAGTATTGCACCCAAAGATGTGGATGATGCATCTACATGAACATGAAATCCTTCCAATCTGGGAAGATCAAAATCAGTGTGATCACTAATTTGTGCCTCAATGTACCCAAACCCTTATAACAATCCTCATTCAATTGAAACTTATCTTCTTTATTCAACAACTTCTCCATGGGTGTTGTAATTTGCACATAACCCTTAATGAACTTATTGTAATACCCTGTACGACCTAGGGTTTCTCTCAACTGTCTAACTAATGTGGGTGGCTATAAATCTAAAATCACTGCAATCTTGGTAGGATCCACTAATAATCCCTTATTACATACCACATGGCCTAAAAAAAATCCAAAAGAAGCGCAAAAAATACATTTCTTCAAGTTCAGTGAAATACAACATTGTCTACACCTATCCAACATTATCCTAAGTAATTCTATGTGATATTTCAATAGAATAAACACAGTCCAATCATATAAGTATACTTCAAGGAAATTATGAATAAATTTCTTAAAAGTTGCAACAACAACTCTTGAAAAAACTACAGGTGCATTCTTCAGTCCAAAGGGCATCCCTGTGTACTGATAAATTCCCCACTCTATTGCAAAAGTAGTCTTATACTTGTCTTCCTATGCAATCCTTATCCGGTGATGTCCTAAAAATTCATCTATGAAATAATAGGTCTCCTTACCTCCTACATTCTCTAGCACTTCATCTGTAAATGATTTTGGAAATTGATCATGTAGACATGCATCATTTAGCTTCCTTAGGTCTACAAAAATCTTGATTCCTCCTGTTTTCTTATCTTGTACCACCATTGGACTTATCCATAATGATTCCACCACTAGTTCAATAATCATTGCTTCCAACATCTAGTCTATCTAGTGTATGTATAAACATGTGCGTCATTACTTATTTGGTATCGATCCTCATATGTTTCTGCACTGCACAATATGATTAGTTGGGTCACTTACCCCTGTATACTTCTGCACATTATACTCCACCTCGGTACCAGGTCTTACTTGCATTAGTCTTCTACACTACGACCAATCTTCCATTCCCTCGTTGTGTGCAGCCCACCATCTGGTTGGAGTGGCCTTCAAGAAAACATCTAATGCGAATAGTCTTTTTTGTTTGAGTACATGCAACTCAAAATCATGTAGGAAATATTTTATATCATTCAAACCATCATATTTTGGTGGATCACATAACTCCATTCCCATCTAGCACAATGATCAAGTTATGCGTGCACAATGTCTAGTTCATACTTCATGCATCCTCTGATCCCAATGTTCTATACCTTCCTCTGAATTTGAAACAAGTGAGATAATTCTCCGACTGAGTGCACCATTTCTAGTGGCGTTAACAAAATAATTAATTCGCGTAGTCGTATTATACAAGTTGTCAATTTCGTTTCCTCTAGATGTTTCGATATACCTCTTTCCTTCTATCAGATCCAATGGTGCAGTAACCTTCAAGTATCATATCTCAAATATTATTTCCCTCCTTTTCATATTAATGATCACTTGATTATCAAAGGCCCATCCTAACCCCATCAATGTTGGGTATGGTTGACTATCATCCACGATCTCGATGACTTTGAAGTTTGCTACACTACACATGTCGTCTATATTTCAAGGTACTCCTATCAATTGACCAATCGGTACACCACGATATCAATGACTTTTAAATACACTACATTATGCACGCCATCTATATTTACAGGTACTCCTGTCAATTAACCAATCGAGACTATCCCGTGTCGGTTGTCCAACCTTAACTGGACAGGAGACCAAATCAACTTGGGTTTCCCCATAATTTCGCATGTCTTCTTTGGTAATACGTATACATCAGAACCCAAGTCTAAAATAATGTTATCCACATCATATTCCCCAATCTGTTCACTTAATATGAATTCTTCGTTGGTCCTCTTTTTACATAGTACCTGATTCACTACCCTAAGTGTAGTAGAAATTTCCTTTTCTTGTGCATAATGATCAATCATTTCAAATAATTCATTCAGTGCAATTTCATATTTCATCAATTCTAAGCAACTTATCAGAAAATATATTAGAGTACTTACCTTGTCAAGTGGATTTTTTGGTATAGTACGATCAAAGACCTAAGGCATATATGATGTTGATGTGACCCAATATAGTCCTAGTATCTCTTTTTTTCCCTCTAATATGTCTCCTTTCCTTGCTGAGGGTCAAATGTTGGCATAGGTCATGCTGATTTCCTCACCCATTTCTCAACCTACTTTCCTCCATTTATCGCATCAGCCAGTGTTCTAGCTCCTTTACACATAACAACTGCTATTCTAGGTCTTTTATTGTGTTTCTTAGCTGATATTTTTTGTACATTCTAATTTGGGTTTTGGTTCTAATTCCCTCTTTCTTGCCACTTCACAAGTAGTTGAGGAAATTCTTCCGTTGCATGATCTAGTGCTCTATAATATGTGTAGGTTGTACAAATATTCAAGCAGTCCCAAGTTAAGTGTCCTAGTTGATTACAACTGTAACATATTATTGTTCCTCTACCTCCTCTGCCAAAATTTCCTCTTCCAAATCCTCCTCAGTTTACTGGATTAACGCCTCTCTGATTGTTATACTGTGGAGCACCTCCTTTTGTCCCAGAATTTTCCTCATAAATTATATACATATATGAGGTGCACTCTCTCATCAAATCAAATGTGAAACAATCCTTCTCTTCATTCCCTACTTACCCAAAATGGATCTAGGAACCAAAATGGGTCTAGGAAGGCCTAAAAATAAAAGTTCTTGGAATCGGAAAAAAACCAAATCCATTACGTCTGTCTCATCGTGCTACTTTTGGCCATATAACTTTTTCCTCAAACGGACACCATATGCGAAATTTATCGCATTCTGATCAAATTCCCAAACAGGCAAAAAGTCAACTAGGTCAAAGTCAACGCTGATGTCAACAAGTACGATAGGTGACATCATCATGAAATTAGGATGACATCGTCATGCTGACGTGGAATCACCAAGAGGTGACACGTGTCACCTGGATCAGGTACTTTCAAGCTGAGTTGGCATTGTACAGATGACACATGGCAGTCTGTACAATGACATGGCCCAATGACAGGATGGCATGTGGTTGTATGGACGACAATTGGAAGTACGATAGGGTGATGTGGTAGTGACATGTGGAAGATGACTGTGTTGTATGGAAGATGATGTGGCAGGTGATTGGGCAGTTGACTGGACTGATGCGTCAACAACTCGAGCCAATCATAGGGTGACATGTGGCCCAATCATAGGGCACCACGTGGCACCTCGGATTTAGCCAAGTTTGGCTGGGTAAAATTTGTTATGGGTCGAGGGATTTGAACCCTGGACCTCATGGGATATGTAATGATTTCGCAACCTCCAGTGGACCGACTTGTCTATGTGTGTGAATTTTCAACCAAACGACGTGTTTATTACTTAAGGTTGCAGTGGTGTGTGGGGGGGATAAGCCCTGGTCAGTGGGGGCTAGCCCCGACCGACCGAGGGCTAGGAACTAGGAGCCAACATATGGAGGGGCACGTGGAAGTTTAGCACCAAGCCATATGGCCATACCAACGAACAGGGATCGGGACTTGAGGACTAAGACTAGTGTGTTAGCCAGCCTTGGACCACATGGTAGAAACCCATGTGACTAGGGGGCAGAAGAATAGCGGGTTGTGCCCAAATTTGGTCATTTTTAGGTTTTCAAACTTTATAATATAATTTTTATTGATTTTTTAGCCTTTTTTGCGAGATTTAGTCCATTATTGGAGGATCTGAAGCCCTTTTTGAGGCCAGATATTGGGAGGAAGTTGGGAGTTTGTTGCCAACTTCAAACCTATATAAACCAAAGGTTCTTGGCAGCCTAAGAGAGGTTCAGAACAAGAGAAATGTTGTAGAATTGTGAAGCCAAAGTCATTTTTATGTAGGGAAACCATTGAGGAGAGAAACTTTGTGGGCCATTTCTAGGAGCTTTGCTCAACCATTTTTAGTTTTGTCAGTTGTGTTGGATTCTTGAGGTCTAGAAGAACACAGACAGACTAGTTTGTAATCCATTTGATATTTTTCTGATGTACTTTTGAAGCTTTGAAGAGAAATAATAAGTTCTCACCCACTGAGACAAAGGCCCGAAGATGTAGGCGATATTTCTGAAATCTGTTAACAACTTTGTTGTTATGGTTTGCCAATTATTTGTTCTTATTTCCATATCTGTATATCTTATTATGGCTGCTATGTTACATCATTAATTCTTCCTCTTTATTTAATTCTTAAATGGTTAATGAACTCATTTTTTAAAACTCAACCATTGTCTTTAAAATATCTTTTCAGATCTAGTGGTATCAGAGTAGGTTGATGGTTGGTTTTTGAGTTTGCATGATTACCAGAAAAAAATTGAATCGTGGTGAAGGCAAGCTTGTTGAAGAGAATCCTAAGATTGGATCGAGAAAGAGAAATTCTCAAAGTGAGAAGATGGCATCAGAAGAGGGACTTTCTCATAACAAGATAGAGTTTCAAAATACCTTCTTCACCATGTCATAGATGGTAAAGGTTTTATATGATGATTACTTGGAGTGGAAGAGACCAATTCTAGATAAATCTTAAAAATCCAAAAGTGAAGAAGGAGAGGATCCTCCTAAACCTCCTCCTTCACCTCCTTCTTCTCCATCAACTTATTCTTCTTCAAGTACAAGTTCCAAATCCACTGCAAGAAAACATTCCCATAAAGATAAACATCATATGCCTTTACTGAAGTTTGAATTACCCATGTATGATGGTGAAGTCAATGTAGAGAGGCTTGATAATTGGGTCAGACAGATGGAAGTTTATTGCAGTGTGCAACAAATCAAGGATGAGGCAACTCAAATCAAATTGGCATCGCTTTGACTTGCAGGCAAATCACTCATATGGTGGCAAAGCAAGTTGAAAATTGGCACGCAACAAGTGGGTAATGTATTTCCATCATGGCAAGTTTTTGTTTTTGCACCTAAAAGAAAAAATTCCCCTTTGGGTTATAAAGAGAAGTCTTTAATTGGATGGAAAGATCTTAAAATAAGAAAGGGAAAAACAGTGCAAGAATACACATATGAATTTCGTAAGATGGCATTAATGTTAGACATTCCATTACATACCTAAGAAACTATTATGAAGTATATAGGAGGTTTACCTGCACACATTCGTAACACTGTATTTATGTTTGGACCTACTAATCTTGATGAGGTTTTTGTTCAACCAACATACATTGACGCAGGGAAAACAAGATTTGGTGTATCAGGGGAATCGTCTTCAAGATAAGAGGACAAAAGGAAGGGGAATGGAAAGAAAGAAAATTCAGTGAAAAGAAGGGAAGAGAAGCTCTCTTGCAAGCATTGCAAGAAAGAGGGGCATGTTGAGGACCATTTCTGGCAATTTCATCCTGAGAAGAGACTGAAATGGTTCAAAGAGAGGAAAGGGAGGCAAACAGCTGTAGCAACAACATAACCAATAGATTTGGGATCAGATTCGGGTGATGAGTTTAAAATCACAGCAGTTGGTTTGACAGGTAAAATTGGTGATGGATATGATTCTAGAAGTAAATTGTTTCACATAAGGGTCATAATGAAGCATACTAAGGTCGACACATTGATAGATAGTGGATCTCAATATAACTTGATTTAAGAGGAAGTGGTTAAACAATTGGGATTAAACAAAAAGATGCATCATAAACCTTACTCACTCAAATGGATAAGCAACAATCATAAATTGCACATAACCAAGCAATGAGCTTTAAAGTTTGCAATTTCATCAAAATTTGTGGATGAGGTAACGTGTGATATGGTGCCACTCAATGAATGTGGAATGATCTTAGGCAGTCCTTATTTGTATGATCGCAAAGGAATCTTCTACAGGGAACAAAATCAATATCACCTAACCAAAGAAGGCAATGAATATGTTGTATATGTTCATCACTTAAAAGAAAATAAATCTCTTCAAACAATGGAACAATTAAGGAAGGTAGCTCATGAAATCAACACACCTATAATTGTGCCAAATCAAGAAATTGATCTTAAGCATGAACATGATATGGTTGTAGAATGGAAGTTCAATCATATGTTGCTTCAAGATAAGCTAATGTTGTGCAAGTACTACAAACATATTAGCTCATTTGCAGTCATATGTATGATGTTATCATTGCTAATGCTTTCAACATGGATGGTGGTGGCTTTAGTAAGGTGTGACAGAGTACAAGTGACTAACAATATGCTATCATTTGTCATGGTTGTTTTGCAATTGATCTTGATGAGATAGGTGCACAAGATAGAGTTTAAATATAGAGAACAAGTGGGGTGGAATATCCCACACTTGATGAATGTTAGTATCCTTTTGGAGGACCAACAGGTCTTAGTGGGGAGGCGTGATCCAAAATGGATCTAGGAAGGACTAAAAATAAACATTCTCAGAATATGATGAAAGCAGCTACATTGTGTCTGTCTCATCGGATTGATTCTGTCCATATAAATGTTTCTTCAAACGAACACCGTATGTGAAAGTTATCGCGTTCTGATCAAATTCCCAAATAGGAAAAAAGTCAACTAGTTCAAAGTCAATGCTGACATCAACAAGTACGACAGGTGACATCAACATGATGTTAGGATGATGTCATGATGCTGATGTGGGGTCACTAGGAGGTGACACATGTCACCTAGATTGGGCACTTTCGGGCTGAGTTAGCACTATACAGATCACACGTGGCAGTGCATACAATGGCGTGGCCCAATGATAGGGTGACACGTGATTGTACGGATGACAGCTGGAAGTAAGGTAGGATGACATAGAAGTGACATGTGGTATATGACTGGGCTGTATGGAGGATGGCATGGCGGGTGACTAGGAAGCTGAATGGACCGATGCGTCAGCATCACAAGCCAATTGTAGGGTGACATGTGGCCCAATCACAGGGTGCCATGTGGCACCCCATATTTAGCCAATTTTGGCTGGGTAAAAATTTGTTATGGACCGACAGATTTGAACCCCGGACCTCACGGGATATGAAACGATTTCACAACCTTTTGCAGACCAACTGGTCTATGGGTGTGATTGTCAACCAAACAGTGTGTTTATTATTTAAGGTTGCAATGGCATGTGTGGGGGATAAGCCTCGGTCGGCAGGGGCCAACCCCGACCGACCATGGGCTAGAAACCAGGAGCCAAAAGATGGAGGGGCATGTGGAAATTTAGCACCAGGCCATATGTCCATACCAACGACTAGGGGTTGGGACTTGAGGGATAAGACCAACGCGCCAGCTAGCCTTTGGCCACATGGCAGAAACCCATACTATAAGGGGCCAGAAGAATAGGTGGTTGCACCCAAATTTGGTCATTTTTTGGTTTTCATACTTTATAATATATTTTTTATTGATTTTTTAGCTTGTTTTGGGAGATTTAGTCCATTATTCAAGGATCTAGAGCCTTTTTTAAGGCCAAATATTAGGAGGAAGTTGGGAGGTTGTTGCCAACTTCAAACTTATATAAACCATAGGTTCTTGGTAGCCTAAGAGAGTTTTAGAACAATAGAAATCTTGTATAATTGTGAAGACAAAGTCGGTTTTATATAGGGAATCCATTGAGGAGAGAAACTTTGTGGGCCATTTCTGAGAGATTCGCTCAACCGTTTTTAGTGCCGTCATTTGTGTTGAATTATTTAGGTCTAGAAAACAACATCTAGACTAGTTTGTAATCCATTTGACATTTTTCTGATGTAATTTTTAAGCTTTGAATAGAAATAAGAAAGCCTCGCCCACGAAGACAAAGGCCTAGAGACGTAGGCGATATTGTCGAACTTCGTTAACAAATTTTTTTTTATGGTTTGCTGATTCTTTGTACTTATTTCCATATTTTTATATCTTATTATGGATACTATGTTACACCATTAATTCTTCCTCTTTCTTCAATTATAAAATGGTTAATGAACTCATGTTTTAAAATTCAACCGTAGTCTTTAAAAGATCTTTTCAGATCACCTACTAACATGTAAAAGTTACAAAATAAGTTCCTTGGCATACTCTGGTATTTCTACAATAATGGACACTCAGTCAGATGATGTCCCCATTTATTACATATTTCACAGTATCCCCCTCCTGGTAATGGATTCATTGCTCCAGTCACCGAATACTGCACAAATGTTGGGCATTCATCCTTATGGTGGCCTTTAGTCCTACACTTGATACACCAGACTTGTTCCTTCTTCTCCTTCCATTTTGTAATATCTACTAATTGATTTTTTAGGGAAGCTATGTTAAGCCCTAAATAGTGGCTCATTACCCCTTAATTACAGCATATTATATTAGTAATGTTATTTTATTTATGTCGGCTTTAGGCCATTAGTTGTAATTATACCTCCTAGTCTCCTAAATATACCAAGGAGACATTTTCATTTTGAATCATCTTGTAATTGTACACTTATGTGGGCATAAGGAGGTTTCCCCCTCGAAGAGGGTTATTATATGAGTTTCTCTCTTTTTCAAGGCGTTGAGTACTTATTCTGAGGTTTTTCTATGATATATTGATATTTGGTTCTTAACATATTGTATCAGAGCTCAAGGTCTTGGGGTTTCACTGCTACATATGAGACAGCTTGGAATTTTCGCTATAAATTTTTTTCTACAATGTTTCAGAAGGAATGACTTGGAGGATATTTAGTAGATGTATCAAGGTACGTTGGGTTAAAATTTCATCTCCTGTGGCCTTATACTTTCGGAGATACAACCTGTGCAAGATAGGGTATTAGAATCATCTTGAACTGAGGCATTGCGAAATTTTTGCTATAATTTTTTTTTTGTAACGTTGCAGACTCTAAACTCTAGAGGATATTCACAGAAATTAGTAAGGTATATTTGGTAAAAATTTCAGCTTCTGGGTCATCTTAAATTTGTAGATACACCCTGTGGAAGATCGGGTATCTGACTAGTCCTATTGACTAGTCTCAAGAAGGTGTTCCAGGTAAAACAATTATAACTTCTTCCTAGAGTATCCAAATTGAGTGAGATTGGTTTCATTGGATAGTGGACATTCTATAGTATTTATGGTACGAGTTTCATAATTTCATATCATTTATTTTGTGCGGGGCACGATATACAAGTGAGATCTCTTGGAAAGGCAAAAAATCAGCAAGTTGTGGGGAAGTTACCATAAATTCCACTTGGCACATCCAATTTTGATCAGACCTGTGGAATTGTAGAGAAGAAATATCAGATAACTACAAAAAAAAAGTTTCATACCCAGAAGGGCCGAAACTTTGAAGATACAGCAAAAGAAATATTGTCTAGCAGAACCACCTCAAAATCAAGGTTCAAAAGTGATACTTGGCCAACATGCCACCCAAAAAGGGAACTTCTACACCAAATAAGCCTCCAGAAAATCCTAATTGGACTCTTGATGAAGG